>RJWM01001670.1:0-148390 GCA_004363535.1 Dasyprocta punctata | reverse complement strand
TAGACTGGTGCAACCACTGTGGAAATCAGTGTGGAGATTCCTCAAGAAGCTAGGATTACATATCCCATTCAACCCAGCTATCCCACTTCTGGGCATTTTCCCAGAAGAATTGAAAACATCACACCACAGTGATATTTGTGCACCCATGTTTATAGCAACCCAATTTGTAAAAGCCAGATCTTGGAAACAACCCAAGTGCCCATCAATCCAAGAATGGATTAAAAAAATGTGGTATTTTTATACAGTGGAGTACTACTCAACTATTAAGAAAGATTGCATTGAAACTTTTATAAGTAAATGGACACGAGTTGAGACCATACTAACAAGTGAGATAAATCAATCCCACATGTGTAAATACCATATTGGCTCCCTAGTGTAAGAAACTGAAAAAGTATATATGATCCAAAATCTACAATGAATACAATGTAAGGGTAAAAAACTGCTCAAAGACCAAAAGTAATTGAGAAGGGAAAAGTTGGAAAGAGGGAAGGGAAAAGGAAAAGATATAAATCTGTATACATGTATATGTAAGATAACTAAAATGAACATACTGCTGAATGTATTAGCTATTGAGAAAGAACGGTTAATACTCATATGATTAGATCGATTTTACATGTCTATATCTGTTAATGCAAAAACCATTTTGAAGGCAACAATATGCATTATTGCAACCATTGTCAAGTTTCTATCATTCTGTTTTGTAAACGTATAATGTTACTATTTTGCATTTACTCTAGTCGTTTGTCTGTTTTGCTTTTTGTCTTTCTTATATGTGTCTTTTTTTTCTCTTAAATAAAAAAAATTTCCAGTATATAAAAATGCACTAAAAGAAATTCGAATTAAAAATTCTATTGAAAATATGGCTAGCAGAGGTGAGTAATCTGAGGACGGAATCGGAGAAGTGTAAGACAGGCTAAGGCCAGTGACTATGTATGTACTCAGATACATTAAAAACAAGAGAACAAGCCAGGTGTGGTAGCTCACACCTGTAATCCCAGCACTTGGGAGGCTGAGGTAGGAGGAGCGTTGTGAGTTCGAGGCCGGTTTGGGCTACAACGCAAACGCAAGGCTGGCCTGAGCTGCACAGTGTGACCCTGTCTCAAAAAACTAGGGCTGGGAGTTTGGCTCAGTGGCTTAAGCACCTGTCTGGCAGCCGCGAGGTTGTGAGTTTGATCCCCGGTGCCACACGCACACAAAAAAAATAAGAGAACATAAAAAATTCGTTCAATAGCTGTTAGGTGATATAAAGAAGACTAACCTGATATTACTGGAATTAGTGAAAAATTAGAAGACAATATAAATGGCATAAAAACAAGTTTATAGAAATCATAGCAGCAAGTTTTCTAAATACAGGGAAAGAATTTAGTATACAGATCAGTGAGGTATATAGAAGCACCCCTCAAAAAAGAAAAGAACTTGCCAATGACAGATCATAGTCAAAATGTTAGAAGTCCAACACGTGGACAGAATCATAAAAAGCAGTTAGAGAATAGTAATGAATTACTTATAAAGACAAACCCATTCAAAATATTTCCTACTCTGTGGGTTGTCTATTCACTCTATTGGTAGTTTGTTTAGCTGTGCAAGTTTTTTAATAAGACGAGATCCCAGTTATTGATTTTCCTTGCAATTGCGGTTCTGTTCATGAAATTTTTGCATTCACCTATGTATTCAAGAGTTCTACCTATACTCTTGTCTAGCAGATTCAGTGTTTCTGTTTTAATAATTAGATCTTTGATCCATTTTGATTTTAATTTAATGCATGGTGAGAGATGTTGGTCTAGTTTTAGTCTTCGGCATATGTAAAGCCAATTTTTGCAGCAGCATTAATTAAAGAGGCTTTCTTACAATGAATGTCTTTGGCTCCTTTGTCAAAGATAAGGGGGCTGGGTGTGTTTGGAGTTGTTTTTGTATCTTATAATCTGTTGCACTGATCCTCAGGTCTGTTTTTTGTTTTACCACTACTATGCTGGTTTTAATCATAGTAGCTTTGTAGTATAATTTCAAGGGATTGTAATACCCTAATGCCTCCTACCTTGCCTTTGTTACCCAGAAATGTATTTGCTGTTTCAGGACTCTTCTCACTCCAAACGAATTTTAGGAATGCTTTCAACAGTTTTATGAGGTATGCTAATGGTATTCTGATCAAGATTATAATGATTCTGTGTAACTATTTTGGGAGTATGGCCATTTTCACTATATTGGATCTTCCTTACCAAGAGCAATGGATATCTTTCCATTTTTTGATATTCTTTTCAAACTCCTTTTTAAGAGTACTGTAGTTTTCATTGTAAATGTGTTTTACTTCCATTATTAGATTCATTCCTAAGTATCACAGATTTCTGGAAGCTATTATGAAAGGTGTTATTTTCCTAATTGCTCTCTCAGTGAGTTTGTTATTTGTGTACAGGAAGGCTATTCATCTTTTAGGGTTGACTCTGTATCAAGCTACATGACTGAATTCAATCATTAAATCTAGAAGTCTTTTGGTGGAATTTTTAGGATCTTCTATGTATAGTGTCATCTGCAAATAATGATAGTTTAACTTCTTCCTTTCCTACCCTTATTCTTTTTCTTTTCCTTATCTAATCACTCTGGTTAATGTCTCCAGAACTACAATAAATAAGAGTGGTGATAGTGGACAAGCTTGTCTTGTTCCTGATTTTAGAGTGAAAATGTTTCTTTTCTGACCATTTATTATGATGTTGGCTGTTATTTGGTCATAGGTGGCTTTTATTAGATTGAGATAAAGACCATCTATCTCAATTTTCTGTAGGATTTTTATAATGAATGAGTGTTGGACATTGCCAAATGCTTGTTCTGTGCCTGAGATGACAATGTGATTTTTGTCTATGGATCTCTTGATATGGTGTATTACATTTATTGATTTGCATAAGTTGAACCATCCTTACATTCTTGGGATGAATTTTACTTGGTCGTGGTAAATAATCTTCATGAAGATTTGCTGCATTCTATTTGCCAGTATCTTACTAAGGATTTTTGCATCTATGTTGTCTTAGTTACTTTTTACTCATTGCCGAGACAAAATACCTGACGCCCAAAATTAGGGAAGGAAAGGTTTATTCTTACAGTTTATCAGGAGTTTCAGTCCTACTTAGTTGGCTCCGAGTCAGCATGGCGTGGAGGGGCTGCCATTCATGGCTGTCGCAAGCTGCAAGGCGTGCTGGCAAGCGAGAGAGGGGAAGCATGGAAGAGGAAGACCCGCCTCCCTTACACTGTATCTCAGCTCCACCCCTGAGTGGGTGTAGCAGTCACATCATCAGTCCCAGCGCTAGACAATGAACTGATCACAAGTGTCAGACTCAGCCCCATCAAAAGTATGTGAGGACTTGGGGGTACATAGTATTGCCCAATACATATGTACATTACGGATATTGGCCTGCAGTTCTCTTTTTCAGTTGAGTCTTTTTCTGGTTTTGGTATCAGGGTAATACTTGCTTTTAGGAATGACTTTGGGAGTACTGCTTTCCATTCAATGTCATTAAAGAGCTTGAGGAGTACTGGTTTTAAATCTTCTCGAAATTTCCCATACCAGTGAATCCATCAGTATCTGGTATTTACTTTGTTGGTAAGGTTTTAATTGTACTTTCAATTCCATTAACTGATGCTGGGTTATTCAGAATCTTTGTATCTTCTTGATTCAACTTCAGTAATTCACACCTATCTAGGAATCTGTCCATTTCTTGTGTTTTCCATCCTAAGAGAGTAAAGATTTTTGTTTATTTATTCATTTTTTTTTTGCGGCACTGGGGATTGAACTCACAACCTCGCACCTGCCAGGGCAGGCACTTAAGCCACTGAGCCAAACTCCCGGCCCTGGTTTTTTGAGGCAGGGTCGCACTGTGTAGCTCAGGCCAGCCTTGTGCTCGTGTTGTAGCCCAAGCCAGCCTCGAACTCACAATGCTCCGTCTACCTCAGCCTCCCGAGTGCTGGGATTAAAGGCGTGCGCCACCACGCCCGGTGAGAGTAAAGATTTTTGAAGCAGGTATTGCTGATCTTCTGGATTTCCACTGGCTCTGCAGTGATTTCACTCTTTTCATTCCTCAATGCATGAATTTGAGTCTTTTCTTTCCGCTTTTTGATAAGTTTGGCTAAGGTTTTATCAATTTTATTTACTTGTTCTAAGAACCAACTCTTTGATTCATTGATTCTTTTATTGTTTTGTTAGTCTTAATTGCATTAATTTCTGCTCTTACCTTTATAATTTCCTCCTTCATATGAGCTTTAGGTTTGATTTGCTATTCTTTTTCTAGAAGTTTGATATTCATCATTAGGTTATTTGAGCTTGTTCTGTTTTCATGATGTGAAAATTCACCACTATGAATATCCCTGTTAGGACTGCTTTCATTACATCCTATAAGTTCTGGTATGTTATGCCACCATTACCATTTAATCATAGATACTGTTTAATGTCTTCTTTGGTTTCATCTGTGACCTATTGGTTTTTCAGGAAGTTGCTATATAATTTCCAGGTGTTTATGTATTTTTTGTGGTTTCTTTTGCTGTTGATTTTCAATTTCATTGCACTATGATCAGATAATATACATGGAATTCTTTCATTCCTTTGCATTTACCTACACATGTTCTATGGCCTAATATGTGATATATCTTGCAAAAAGTCCCATGTGTAGCTGATGTTGTGAATGGAACACTCTGTAGACATCTACTAAGTCTATTTCTGCAAAGTGTGGGTTAGTTCTGATACTTTTTGTTGATTTTTTTGTCTAGTTGATCTATTTGTGTCAGTCGGGTTTTAAGGTCCCCCACTGAAACTATAATATTAAGTTAATTAAATATCACACAATCTCTTATACAGGAAAATCAAAATATAAATAAATTAAAGGGTGAAATAAAAGACAGATAATAGTAAACAGGAAGATAGACTTTTACAAAAGATAAGGGGACCAAGAGAAGGAGAAAGGGGAGGGGAAGGGGCTGAAAAAAGAATTATGATGTATTATGTTCTTGTATTACCTCCCCTTGATGAATGTTATCCTATGTACTCCAAACATATACTAATAAAATAAAGCAAGCAAAATAATGAATAAAATTAAAGAATTTTATTTTGTGGATTCTTAAAAGTTTAAAAATGGCACATTTATGAGACTTCTACACATGCATACATTGTTTGCTAAGTATTCAGAAGAAAAGTCAAATGGAAAAAACATATTCATTACCTTTCCAAATGATCCCTGACCAAGAACCTTCAGCAACTCAAACTGTGCAGGATCTGCTTTCTCATATCCTTCCTTAACATGATGAGTAATAGGGATTTCTTTGAAAATATCTTCATCCTGTAAAAAATAAACCCAAACAATATGCAAATATAGTTTCCATATCATAATTTCCAACTCCCTCAATCTAGCACATAATATTTTTCAGGATAATAATATCCCCATATTCCTTTTTTCCAATGAAACATGTAGAAACACCACCACCACCTTCTGTACTATATCATTTCATGTCAAGGTAACCATGTAAAATAAAATCTGTATTTCATCCTTCCAATGAGGTAGCAATAAAATGAAAGTGTTAACAACTATGTCAAGTCCGTCACTAGTGTTTGACTTAGGAGGCAGAGGCAGAGGCAGAGAAAGACAAGCAAAAATTGTAAACTTTAAGAGTTCTTTTAAACAGTATTTCACTATATACTTTGAAATATTGAGATGTTCAATTAGTTATACCAATGCAAAAGGAACTGCCATAGACAGAACAGACTTTTCAGAGCCCCAACAAGTTTCTAGGTCATGTCCCTAATTTTATTCAAATTTTAAATATAAATCATATGCAAGATTTCCTACCATCTGGGTCATAATAAAGCCACCTAGAAACTATTTTCCCCTCTTGATACAGTGCTCTACTCAGCTGTAGTGACTACTTGTGATTCTACCCTAGAGATAGCACAGTAGCAATTACAAATGCATTACATATTACAAAATAATGGAGGTGGAAGTGATATTTAATCCAGTCCTGTCACTGCATATAGAACAAAACTCACAGAGTTTAAGTTTACATGAATAAAAAACACTTTACATGACTAGTAAATCACAACTTCTAGAAGTCTTAGTAGCTTCCATTATACTATATTAATTCTTGTTGGAATGAAAGAATGCTCTTTAGATTCACCCTAACCAATTTAATCTTCAATTAATTGATTAATCAATGGTGGCTGTGGCCAAATTGGACAAGACTGTGATCTCAAATTAGACAGACTTCATGGCAGCTAAATTAATTTCTGTGTCATATAGGTAGTCAGCCATTTACTTTCTCAAGAGAGGCATGTTGGAAGAATAATTTTATTTTTAGATATTATGACCCACTACTTAAGTACAAATGAATAATTATCAACTCTAAAAATATACCATTGAGTGTTTCTTACATATCAAAATAGTATTTCACTAAACCCTTTTAAATACTCAGTGATTTATAAATAAATTTTTAAATTCAAATTTATTATAAGTGACCTTCCATACCTGAAAGGAGCCTAAAATATTATTTTCCTTTTTTGTGCTAGAAATTAAACTAGTGCTTGGGAAATACTTTACCACTGAGTAATAAAGTCATGTACTTTTTAAAATGCAAATATGCACTGTGGCCCCATGGCTGAAATCCCAACAATTATCCTTCTGCTGAGTAGCTGCAGCAGAAGAATAATTTGAGTTGGGGAGTTCATGAATAGGAAGATAGTGAACCACCAAAAATGCATAAATATATGCATTATAGCTGAAATTTTTGGATTATATTAAGATATGATATATATGTAGGTATTATTGGAAAATATGTATCCCAAGAAACATAATGAATTGTATACTCTAATTGATATTATCGCCATCTGAGTTTTTAGTTATAGTATATTATTAATATATTAGTGGTCTGCAGAGCATGGAAAGAACATTAGCAAAAGGATTAACAGACTTTAATTTTTGTTTCTAGATCTGCCATGCATAATGTTAGCACAATGTTGACCAAATTGCAAATCATGCTCTGCTTCATTTTTCCCACACGCCTATGGGGACTTGTTAGATGGGCTTTTAAGGTCTCCTACAGATCTGTGACTTATATTGAACACAGTACAATATATTTTATGGTTAATATGGCAATTCATGTCCCTGGCATGTTTATAATCATTATTGTAAGCATGAATGACAATGACATCAGTTTTTTTTAAGTATTCAGAGTTAGGAAATAACTTTAATCCAACCAAAGCTAGTCTTCCAAATGAAAATATTTTTCCAAGGACCCTTCTTCCTTTTACTAAAATCCACATATGCCCATCCTTTAGAATGTAATATGTCTTTCATTTTTCAGTAGCAGTAACTTAAAAAGCTCCTAACAAGAAAATCAACTAAGTGAAAAAGAAAACTTCTCCCAGTAAACAGCCACCATATGATACTATTATATTGTATCTTATTCATTTGTCTTTCTTTTCCACAGGACTATGAGCTTCCTCAATGAAGGTATTACCACTATTAAGACTTGTATTTGTGGCCCTATGCCTTTAAGAATTGTGGCCCTATGCCTTTAAGATTGCCTGGCTGCGTCTTTCCTTATTTGTACTTCCCCATCCTCATTCTAACCTGCTCGAGCAATTACTCCCCAGCAACAGCTACTTGCCCTATCCAGTACAGCCACGTACTCTTCCCCTTCCTCCCATTGGCCCTCAGATCCTATATTAGCCCTTGCACTTCCTGAATAAAGCGGAACCTGCGCCAGAAAGCCGGCGTTCGTGTCATTCCTCTCGCCGGTCCGGTCGCGTCTGACTGCTGTGAGGCCCCGCCGTTGCCTCATGTATTTACATGTCCTTCCAAAGACTCACATAGTCATAGGTGGGGTTTTTTCAGAGGTAGCTAGATCTAGAGTGTGTGATACTGGAATTGATTCAGGGTGCAATGCTAGAATCAAGGGCACCAGGATTAAAAGTGAGTGTGTTACCCATCCTAAGTAGCCTGGATAAGATATAAGGGATAGAAATAAATGTGGTCATCCCTTGTTACTTTGCTACTTTCTGCCCACCATGAACTGTTTCTCCTTTACAATGCCTGTCTGCCATGCCACCCCGTCTTGGAGTCAGCTGACTGTGGACTGAAACTTCTATAAACTGAGCAGAATAAACCTTTCCTGCTTTAACTTTTGGTGTCAGGTATTTTGTCTCAGCAACAAGAGAAAAGTAACTAGAACAAGCACATTCATTTATGTATTCCTGAACAGTATAATACTCATTTGATTGTACAGGAGCAGAAAGGCAAAGCAATCCTCACAATTTTGTTAAAAGAAAAGGAAGAAAAATACACTTTTAAAAAAGAGAGTCTTAAAAATACACGCATAAAGTTAACTATAAGAGATAGTGGATATAGTAATTTACTTGAATATAGTAATCACTTCACCATTTGTATCAAATCATCATGTTGTGTACCTTATACACAATAAAAAAGATTTTAAAGGTAAACAGCCATTAAGAAAGATTGAAATTGTTTTATAAGCTTTTTTCAAACAATAAAATATATATTTGAATTGTTTTGGGGGAACAAAATATCACCTGTATTAAGTAATTGTTGGTATTTAGAAAACCAATGAATGCTCAACTATAACCAAACAAGCATACTCTTATTTCTGAACCAATGATCATTTGTTTAAATGCTGGTAGTCAGTAATTCTATAGTCCTGGTAAAACATTGATTAAGTACCAAATAACTTTCAAATACCCTACTGTTCCATTACTTTGATAGTCAATTTATTTAGGAGAAACAAATCACCTATTAATCAGAACAAGAAAGAGATGAGAACAACCTATCAGCAATATACCTAACTATAAAATTTTCATAAGCCTGCAGTACTAACCTCCAGAAAACTAGTCAAAACAAAAGAAGAAATATTTTTAAAGGCTAAATTTATTGGGTTTTATGTGATAATGCAACATTCATCTCCTCAAACACTCATTTTATTTGAGGATAGATAGGCCAGTTTGGTAAAACAGATAATCCTCAAATTGTAAGCACTGTACTGTGAATCTGTTAAAACACATGTGAAAACTCTGAAAAGCAGCTCATTATAACCTTCTCATGCCACGAATAGTCTAAGGTCACTAAAAGCCAAATATCACCATAGTTCCAAAGAAAGCTAACAGTAATAATAATGAAAATGCAAAAATATCACTAGATTTCAATAAATACATTAAAATAATGTACACATTGGAAAATAATTGCAAAATATTTGGGATTGAAATATTGTATTGATTACTAGAAACCGAAAAAAGTGCCAAACTAATTCTTATTGGGTAGCTTTACTCTACTTATAAGGATCAGCTTGTTTTCTTACCAATAAAATATTAATAATATCAACTCCATTTATTTCAGATCTCAGCTACGAGAGGAACAAAACTACAAACCATCAAAATTTGACATTAATGAACTTACAGTATATTATTTATCTTTGTATATTTAATTATACTGCCACAATTATACTCCTTTAGACATTCACCTTATAGTTACATGCCAAAATATTTAGTTGAACAATATCTACTTATCTGAAAGTTTACATGTTTGTACTAAAAGAGTTCCAAGTTTTAAAGACAGAAAAATGACTAGAAATCAGAAGTAAGGCATCAGTATTGCAAGGGAAGAAAAATAGTGAAGGGTAGCTAAGTTACAATGTCCACCAAAATGAAAAGTTAAGGGAAAAAAAAATTCATCATACAGAAAATTAGAAGATAGACAAATATGAAGTAGAGAGAAGTTCAAATACTTCCCCAAATTACAAATTTCATTGTTTTAAAGATATTTTAATATATGCACTAATTTTTTTTTGGTTTTATTTATACCATTAATTTTTCTTTGTTGAGAAGAAAGATTCGTATTGTTATGCATGCTTCTATAGGCAACAGTCTTTATGGCTCATGTTTTCCACTCTGATTAATTACTTTGATGAAAATTATACACAGTGTAATAACTTTTATTTTTTATTTGATTATGAAATTTTATTTCATTTTCATAAGATAAAAAATTCACCATGCACAAAGAACAAACTTCAGCTTGAAATGTTTCCCACTTAATTTTCCATATGAGATTAATTGTGTAAAATGTACTTGTGAAAGAATTTTTAAAAGAAATCTTAAGAGAGACATATACCAAGAATGGTTTTCAAAATTAGAAATTTAGAGCTTACAATACCAGGAACTTTGTTTTGTTTTATTTTAAATGTACATCTTCAGTTCAATGTAACATTTACATTTCTGGGAAATAAACATCTGACTCAATTTACAGAATAAATATATTGCTGACTTGGTACTGTTAGACTCCAAACAGTATCGAATTGTTAACTGAATCTTCTTTAAAATTTAGAAGATATTGGTAACAATAAAATATGCATTTCATCTTACAGAAAAGTAAATACTGCATAAAGTAAATATGAATGGATCATAAACTAAGAATTTTAAGATGGCAATTCTTATTTTGACAATAAATAAGAAATTAACTCATGTCAGTCATCTACCAAAGAAGATGACAACATATTTTTTCTAACGTTGACATTGTTAGAAGTAAGGGACTAGGTGATTTTTATATTAAGTATCTTTCATCAGTGATCTGTTACTTAATACTTACCAAATGGGAAAATTTTCTTGAAAAATGGAGAACACCTCATGATCAATATAGACATATTAAAATTACACATATATTCCAACATTGCTGATCATATGCTAGATATTTATGGAATCTGGCAAGTATTTTATTTAATTTTGCTTGTTTTACCTGAAGGAAACAGATCAAATGACCATGCAAATTTAAAGTAATAATAGTTGAAAGGAAATAGCTTAGTTGTCCAAATAAGTCAATTAAACATAAAATACTATCAGGACACACACATATGTTTACCTTTTATATATGTACATATGGTCATATGTATTTTTTAGGTCTGAGGATTAAACCTATGTCCTCAGGAATGCAAACACATGCTCTATCAATGAACTACACTACCAAATTTAAAGTTCACATTTTAAAAAATCACTGTTTAAAGAATCACAGAGCAGTTTTTATAATCCTACACTATTTTAAAACAATAAACTCCAACAAAACCACATAGCTATCAGCATCATATTGGAATCGACAACCACATTCAAGAAATCCTACACATGAAAACATTATTACTAATATAATGCTACTGATACAAATTAAATACCTTGAGCATCACAGAAAAGTACATGGTGTCAAACAGAGACCATAAATCATATCCCTGAAAATGATTCTAATTCCTTATACTCTATAACTTGAGATATTGCCTTTTACCCACTGAAATTGACTATACATGGTAAATAATATTAGCATCTAGTACTGTACATTTGAGTCTTTCCACTAAAAACATGACTAATTTTCTATTAAAATTAAGCAAATAAGCCGGGCGTGGTGGCGCACGCCTTTAATCCCAGCACTCGGGAGGCTGAGGTAGGCGGAGCGTTGTGAGTTCAAGGCCGGCTTGGGCCACAACGTGAGCACAAGGCCAGACTGAGCTACATAGTGCGACCCTGCCTCAAAAAAAACCAGGGTCGGGAGTTTGGCTCAGCAACTTAAGTGCCTGTCTGGCAGGTGCGAGGCTGTGAGTTCGATCCCCGGTGCCGCAAAAAAAAAAAAAAAAAATTAAGCAAATATCTGACAGTCACTCTATGTGTAAGTCTATGTATGTTTACTACATACATACACACACATGTACACATACATTTGCAGACACATTTTTTTTCTTTCTTCTGTGGCATGGGGCATGGTGTTTTTTTGTTAATGTACTAATGCAAAATTAGACCATATTCCCTGCTCACTTTTGTAGTGCACATAGTCCTTTCATGAACTAATGACATAAGTATTACTATGCTTCTTAATCTCCATGATCTACAGATAAATCTCTATAAATGGTTTTCATAGTTTACATTTGATTATACATACTGTTTAAATGTTATTAATAGTTAATAAATCACAAAAGTTAAAATGACATTATACTTCTCTTTTTGTCAACCAACATCACTGCATCATGTAACTATACGCAGAGTTAATCACATAAAATAGTGAAAAGGAGAATCTTGGACAACCCCAATTTAAATACCTGTGGTTGGTTCTATGTGATATAAACACAGTTACGAATAAGTTTCATAGTAGGAAAAAAGCAAGATTCATTTTATCTACAACTAAATGAGAAAAAAACGGTACTAGCACTCTCCTTATTTTCCACTTTTCTAGGTCTATTTAATATATGGCTAACCTAACAGGAGGTACAATGTATTGTAAGTCTTGATTCTACTACTTGCCAGTTTTAACATCTACTATAAATCACATATCTCTCCAAATCTTAGTAGAACATTCAATACAAATGAAAGTGTTACAAAGTTGAGGCTCATTTCATATATAAAATAGGATATAATCCTATAAAGTATTTACATAAATGAGAGCCATAAAATTAAAACATAAATGAAGATGTCTGCATTATTCAAACCTTTGCTAAAATGTTTAAGAATACACTTTCATAAAAGTAGATATTGTAAAATGAGATTTTAGTATGTAGGCCTTATACAGAATGACCTAAGAGCTTAAAAGTCTTTAAAAGTAGGTAGAAATTTCTGAACTAACTTAGAATTAATCTTTTCTGGAAGCTCGAAAATAGATTTTAAATAATTTCATGCTGTACTTATAGTTCAATATATCCAAGTTAGATTTCATTCTACCTCAAAGTTTAAGATAATTTTACTTATATTAATTGAAAGGACTCTGTGTTTATGTGATCCAATTACTCTTATACTGGTAAGACCAAGTTTAATCCATTATACTTATAATGGGTTAATCTTATGGAATGTGAATTTGATTTCTATAAAGCTGGTTGTTGCAAATTTTTCATGCACAAACATTTATGACAGGAAAATATGTCCTATATTTTGAATTGCAGATGATTTGTTAATAATTGCATCTACTAATTAGTGACTTACCTGTGTAAGTTACTTTAACTAATGGAAGTTTTTCTCCTTTCTCATTAGTGTCTTTTCTAATATGGTAAAAATGATGCTCTATAAGTTAACATGGGTACTTACAAGGTGGGAATCGGCTTCACCTTCATCCATTGGTTCATCAACCATTTTAAGAACATTTACCTGAAAAACAGTGTTCAAAAGTTGAAGTTCAGAAGTATTAAGACAAGAGTAATAAATAAGAAAAATATCTTCAGGCATTTCCTTTTACAATCTAACAAGGTCAAAATTACTGAAAAACGAAAGACAAACAAAAAACACTTAGACAAGGAACACCAATAATATGGTTCCCAGACTGTCAGCAAGTATCCTCGACTTTTCAAAACTTTATACCTCTCCTTTTATGTAGCTCAATTTAAATTTCATGAGATACTATATAGAAGAATAAACTATAGAAGACACCCATTTGCCCAAGGAAGAAAAATCATTTAAACACACAAAGCACAGTGATATTTATACTTTCTCTCCAACCAATAAATAAAGAAAAAGTAATACTAAGGATATACATTTAGGATCTCCAAATTATTAGCGATGGGCCAAATCTATCCTGCCACCTCTTTTGACACAAAATATTACTGGAATACAGTCACACTCATTATTTGTATACTATCTTTGGTTTCTCTCACACTATAATAGCTGAATTGAGCAACTGTGCCATAGATCCTATGCCTGCAAGGCTTAAAATACTTATGATTTGGTTATTTACAGAAAAAGTCTTCAAATCACTGATCCAAGATGTTTAAGAAGCATGTAAGAGCAATCTCTGATCTTTTATAAAATGGAATTTTATCATAGACCATCTATAAGAGTTCAAAGGGGAGAAACATATAAATTAACTAAAGGTATTGATAAAAGCCAAAGTAAAGGATATGGCACTATGCCTAACTTTCTCTTATTTATAAACCAAAAATGCTAGGTAGGATACAAAAAGAAACTACCTACGGATTCTGTCAACTAAACAGTACCTACTAGGAATGAGTACACCATTTGAAAAAAGTCTGACAAGTTTCCTAAATTTATTTTCTACCTGAATACCCTAAATTTAACCTGAGGAAAGGCTGAAAATTCTACAGGAGGCATGAACAAAACTTCCCAGAGAAACCCCACACTGTAAGCACTGAATCAGAAAAGATAAAATTTTGAGGTGGTGTATATAGGAGAACCTAGGTTTTCTAAATTTCAACTTTCTCTTTTCTCAACTTTCAGCATTACTCAAGGTAATAAACAAATCAAGACAAAACCTGCCTGACTGACCTGAGGAAATAAGAAAATAAGACTCTAATGATTACAAAATAAATAAATAGATAAATAAAAGGTGTGGGGATAATACCAGTTATACTTTTTTCACTTTTTATTTTATTCCAAGGCAGCCTCAGAAGTACAGAGCTATGTGACAGCAAGAAAAAGTAAGTCTTTCACAGAAATGAGAAACTTCCTCCTCAAAAAAAAGGGATAAAAGATCAATTGGAAATAAGTAATTTGAAAGAAATTACAGGACAGAATATGAGAAAGACATTCCCTAATTCCATGTATGAAGCAATACAAGTTTCTGGAATATAGCTAAAGAAGTACAGCAAAGACTTTGAGAAATCAAATGTAATATCAACCACCACTCAAGTCTTAGACTATCCAGTTTAAGAGCAAGTGTACAAAGCAGCAGATGCAGAGTACTGACACAAATGCTCTGAAAACTGACTTAATGTTACACGAGTTATACAAACAGAAAGATAGCTTGGGAGCCTGAATCAAGACATATGACTTACTAAAACAAATGAAAACTTCAATGGCATAAATTCCAAGATTTCTCAAATGTTCAAATGAATGTCGAGAAATTTAAAACAGCTACCATAACTATGCCTTTTTGCATAAAAATAAACACACATAAATAGAATAAAAAACTTTCAAAAAAGAAATTGAAACAATAAAGACAATTACAATCCAAAACAAAAAATAATAAATGAAGTTTTCAAAAATACTGGATAGGCTCAATAAAAGAGTACACATGAGAGAGGAAATAGTAAACTTGACAATAAAGCAATAAAAATCACCTACTATAAAGAAAGTGAAAATGATTAAAAACAAACTACTATAAAATCCAGGAATCTCACCAACAGTCATAAAAGAGGTGATCAAAACACATGGTAAATACTTACATTTTAAAAATTTCTTACATTCAACAACATGTGTGAACCTCAAATACATTAACATAAATTGAAGAAGCTAGATTTTTAAAAGGCTATACAATGGTTGGTTCCACTTACAAAGCATTCTAGGAAAGGCAAAAGTAGAAAGAATAAAAAGAGATTAGTGGTTGACTGGGACTATGGTGCACTACAAAGAGGTGCACTATCAAAGACTTGTTGGTAGGGCTAAGGGAACTACATTTTTGCTGAATTGTAGTAGTTTTTACACAACACTATGCATTTGTCTAGCCTCAGAACCATACATGAAGAATAACAAATTTTATCGTATGGAATTTTTAAACCAATTTTATAAAAATAGCAAATTATCCAGTATTTTCAATTCAATGAGCATTTTCTTCTAAAAAATAGCAACAAAACCAAATAAAGTCACTAATGATGTTTAGTTTGTTAAAACAGCCAAAATGATCTCTCTGCAGCACATCTCATGTGACCACTCTCCTATTTGAGTCTTTGATTTCTGTGATATTACACTCATTTTATTTTACTACAATTCATCTGACTGTTCTTTTTCCACATCCATAAAACACTAACTTCTCAGAAAAAGCATTAGTCACCTTCTCATCTCATTCCACATTCTTTCCACAGAAACTATTTTACTAATGCAACTCATATTTACTCAGAGATTATACTTCTGAGCTCCTAATCTGTATATACAACTGCCTGCATAACATTTCCAATTGTTTATCTCACGTCTCTCAAAAATGACAAAACCAAAAAGAGTTTGTGACACTTTCCAAATATGCTCTTCTCCCAGAGTTCCTCATTTCAACAAATGACACTAATATCATGTTACCTCAAAAGAAAAAATAAAACTATATAAGGTAAAAAACATTATGATTAATTCATCATTAACATTCAACATCTAGCCAATAGTCCACAAACAACATGACAAAATCCTGTCTTGCAGGATTATCCATAGAAAAAGGGTTATACAAAGAAAACTATTTTTCCATAGAAAAAGAAATTTTCTGCTTTCCTCTGTAACCTAGTGACTTTTTATATCCTTTTTTTAAAAATATTTTTTGTTTTAAAGAGAATAAAACCAAACAAAATAAAACAGAATAGCTGGTGACTGTGTGACTGGCGCGGACTCCAGGAAGAGAAAGATGTGCCTCTCAAGAACCCGCCACATTAGGCAGGGAGGCTCCAACCAGAAGAAAACTAGCCTGCCTTCCTGGTGACTGCACAACTGGCACGGACTCCAGGGAGAGAAAGATGTGCCTCTCGAGAACCCGCTACGTTTGGTCAGAGGCTCCAACCAGAAGAAAACTAGCCTGCCTTCCTGGTGACTCTGTGACCGGCATGGACTCCAGGGAGAGAAAGATGTGCCTCCTGTAGCCTACTGGCATGTGGGCTAAGAATCAAGGACCCCCCACCCCACCCCGTAAGCAACCTGCTGGTTCGGGGGACCAGCTAACTTGATAGCAACTAAGACATATAAAACAACTAAATGCTTGTATTGTTTGGTTGGTTTTGCAGGACTGGGGCTGGCAGTCTGAGCATCTCTTGGGAAGATGACAGTATGCAGTGTAGCAAATATTGGGGATTTTCCTCTATCTTGTCTTCAAGGCCCAATACTGTCTTCATTGTTTTGCTTTATTCTGATTAATTTTTGTTTCTTTTTTTTTCTTTTCTTTTCTTTTTTGCATCATTTCATATCCTGTTTTTAATTGATTTTATTGTGTTTTGTTTTTGGTTTGATTTTACTATACCTGATGGAATAATCAACTATTCTGAAAATAACAAGATACACTATAGTAGCTATTGTTTTCACAGTATCTTTCTTTGAAGTTCTGTACCAGTTCTACCACTTTGTTTTGATTGACCTTGTTCTGTTATGTTTTGTTGGATTTTACTACCTTTAAAATAAAAAAATAAATAAATAAAACAGAATAAAGTCAATAAAAAAGAGCAAGCAACACAGAACTTCAAAAAAAATCGACAATGGTTACCATAATGCCTCTTGTCATCTTCAAAATAGCTCGAGATAGATTCAGACATAGCAAAAATCAAACAAAACAACAGAATAAAGCTAATAAAAACAAAACAATGAATGCAATAAAGGACTTCAAAACAAGACAATAGTAAATCCAGAATGGCTACCATAATGTATTTTGCTATCTTTGAAATAGCTGCTCATGCCATCAGATATAACAAAATCAAACAAAACAAAACAAGAGTAAAACTCAACACAACAAAACAATAAAAATGATACAGGATTTCAAAACAAGATAATAGGGAATTAACAATGGCTACCACCTTCAGAAGGAGAACCCCCATAGATGGCACACTGTGTACCATCATTCATCATTCATCTGAATGGATGATCAGGCCACTGGCTCTAGACCTGCAAACTCCAAACACCACAAGCATCAAATTGCATTTCACCTCAATAGCTATCATCGCAGCCTGTGTTTCTCTGGATAAGCCACTTATGGGGGGCGGGTAGGAAGGTGTTGGCTCTTCTTGTTTCCCAGCCCATGCGCCAGAAGGGGCTGGGGTTTGGCTGTCCGCCCAGCAGCCCACGCATGACGCTGATTTGTAGGGAGGGCTTCTTCTTGGTTACTTCTTGTTCTCTTCCCCTGCAGTCCACAAATGGTCCTGACTCATGGGAAAAGGCTAGGGTCTGGCTATCCCCCTGGCAGCAGTGGCCCATGCATGGTGCTGATTCACAGGGAGAGCTTGCTTCTTAGTGACTTCTTGTTTTCTCCCCTCGCAGTTCATGAATGGCACTGACCCACTGGAAAAGGCTGGGGTCTGGCTATCCCTCCAGTGGCAGCAGCCCGCTCATGGCACTCATTCACAAGGAGGGCTTGCTTCTTGGTGACTTCCTATTCTCTTCCCCCACAGTCCATGAATGGCACTGACTCACAGGAAAAGGCTGGGGTCTGGCTGCCTCCTCGGCAGTGGCAGCCTGCACATGGTACTTGTTCACAGAAAGGGCTTGCTTCTTGGTGACTTCTTATTCCCTTCCTCAACTGTTTGCGAATGCCTATATCCTATTTGTAATATCTTATGAGTAATTTACCACTAAATTGTGAATGTGAATGAACTAGAAAAGAAATTAATTTGAATCAGTCACAAAGATCACTGTAGCCTGGAAATCAGCCTTTAAAAATAGAGTACTACATTCTTCCCACTTCTTTTCCCCTCAAGGTACCAGTTTATGAATATATGAACATTCATTTCTATAGAGCACCACAATATTCACTTACCTTCCCTAAAACAAATAATTTTCACTCATGTGAAAACAAAAATATTTATAGAATTCTAGGGGAAATTAAGCCTTTCCTTTAAAGCTAAAAAATGTAAACTTGAAAAAAATACATGTTAACAAAAATTAAGTGTTAAATGAAGATACTTTCTAGTTTCTGGAAATCTGATCAATAATTATAAACAATTTTAAAAAGTATACAGACACTCTAAAACCCAAGTGAACAGACTCTTAACTCAGAGACTACTGAAGATTATTATAACATTATTTTCATTTCATTAGGAAAGAATTAAATGACTTCAAAGTATTTTTGGACATACCAAAATGCAAAACTGAGTTGCTTGTATACTCACCTGATCACAGAAAATCAAAAGAAATACTTTAAATTTATTATTTTCTCATTACTAGACTCTCTCTCTCTCTCTCTCACACACACACACACACACACACACAAACTCTGCAAAGAAAATTAAAATGAGGAAAAAAAAACATTCCCCTTCAGATCCTTAGAATTAGAGGTGTCATGGAAAAGTGAAACATAAATTCTAATACTTTCAAAAATCTTACTACTATCTGGCCATGACTCTATAATATATATAACCTATTCCTCAGAGTTGCACATAAGCAAGCATAAGGAGAGTCCAGAGTGTGGTGGTGAAACGTATACTGATGAGTACAGAGATATATAAATAAGGAAGAATTTAGTAGAAAGTAAGAGTAAATACTAGTGAAGATTTAAAAAGGTGGATTAGAGACCAGCAGCAAAATACAACCTCTCTAGGACTTGAAATCAAGAATGCGGAAAACAACGACCTGGTAAAGATAAAAAAAAAAGTAGGTATCTAAGAACCAGGAAAGAACTGATAGGAAAACTGGAAACTACAGAGAAGCTTGAGAAATGGAGCATAATGCAGATAAAAAGAATAATACAGTCTGGAAAGTTGATACCAGCTACTGGGGAAGGAGTCCTGTTTCCACTGAGACAAGGTAAACGCAGAAAGGATCGGGAGCTGCAGGCAGATACAACAATCTAGGCTGGCTCTACCAAGACCAAGCAAACTCATAGCTATTGTAAAGTACAAAAACAGCATGGCACTTTACTCTCAAAGTGACTCCTTCCACATGATAGGATAGAGATGGAAAAGACATGCAGTGCAGGATCTTTTATATTTGAGAGGGTTTAATCAGGAGCCATTTTGGGAAGGGCTAAGGTTTGAGATAGAGCTGTTCTGTATATTTTTGTGAGTATACATCTATGTTCTCCAGTCTGTTCCACTGATCTATGTGTCTATCCTTCCACCAATACTAGTTTTAATTAGTGCAGTTATATGTAAATATTAACAGGGAGTACAGTCATCCCTGGCATTTTATTCTTTTCTCCTTAAGATTGTTTGCAGACGTTCCAGGTCCTATACGTTTACATACAAATTTTGGAGTAAGTTGGTCTTTTTCTGAAAAACAAGAAGAGGGTTTCTCAGAACAGGTTTTCTGTTGGCTCTCTTTTAAAAACTGAGTAGACATGGATGACTACTCAAAAATATATATTTGACTGCTGATATAATAAGCTACCAACAATTTATCTATATTCACTCTGTATATTGAATATTGTATTTATGTTAAATATAGCAATATATAAAGAAAAACTAATAATGTAAAACATTCTAACTTTGCATTTCAGATCCTCTTCCCATTGACTTGCCTAGTTTCCATCTGCTAAAAAGATACACTTGTCCTACAGATCTGTTTGAACAGTGAATCAAACTGAATGAGATGATCTATGTAAAGTATTTAATAGTGCCTGGTACCTAGTAAGTGCTCAATAAATTCAATAACATTTCTCCTCTTAAATTTAGATATATTTCCATGGGAATCAATTTGCATATCATTTGGGGTAAAATAATTATATTGAGTGTTAAAAATTGCTATATTTTCTTTTAAAGTTTGTCATTACCCACTTCATAGGCAAATCAGAGGAGTTCTATACTAATGATAATCATTCCTGGACTTTGTAATTTTTGTAGACATACGTAAATGTCATGTGTTATTCAACACATAGTCACTATGCTCTTACTTAGGTAACCATGAAGCTCATAGGTTACTCAATGGTCTAACTGTATGGCTACTCTTCACCAAATTGGCCAAGACACTAAAATGTTGGTTTTACTCCTGTGGAAATCCAAATTTCCCAAAACTAAACAGTAAGAGCATACAAGACAACTCAGATACCTCCTTGGGCCTTATTCATATCTTTAAACAATGATAGAATAAAAAGCACAAACAAAGTCACAATTCACAGAAACCATATTTTCATAATTGTTAGCTTAAGAACTGATAGGATTTTCTCTTATTAACAGTGAAAACTACATGACACATTTTTTACTTTGGCCTGCAGCTGTGGTTTCTTTACACTGGCTGCACAGCATAATCAAATGGGAATTAGGGTCCAGGGATATAGCTCAGTGGTACAGGTGCCCACCAGGCAAGCATGAGATTGTGAGTTCAATACCTGGTACCAAAAAAAAAAAAAAAAAAAGCATATGGGGAATGATGCTCAGTTCTCTCCAGATCAGGTAAATGTGAGTATCTTTGAGAGAAGCATTGGCATGGATAATTTCTTAACTCCCAGATTAATCTACTATGTAGCCAGAGTTTAAACCAATCAGCTAATGAAATTCAAGGCCAAATTCAGAATTCAATTAAACATCAAATCTGTGTAACAGTTTTGGAATTATGGCCATGTCACTATATTAGTTCTGCCTACTCAAGAACAAGCTGTATTAGACACCTAAAGCCTTCTTCTCTGTGTTCTCTTTCACCTTCCACCTCCATCCTCCACCCTTTCTGTACATTTACTACTTTATATTTTCCCTTATCCTGAATATCAAGAGTTTGTTACTGGATTTTATTTCCCATTCGCCATGTCAAATACTTTATGTAAATAATACATACATTTTCATTCTTTCTCTCATACCACATACAGCAACAACTATTTCAAATGCATAGATATGGTTTAAAATCTAAAAGTAAAATCAGCTACACAGAACACTTTCAGAGCAATTGAAAAAGATGCCTATCATCTGTGAAAACCAGATAAAGCTTAGCTCTAAGTCTCTTCCCTGTCCAACTCTTCCTACCTAAAAACAAATGAAAAGCAAGTAAAATACACAGAGAAAAAATAAGCAATCGACAAGAACAGTAAATAATCCTTGAAACAACATAAATGAGTAAATTTTACAAGGCAAATCCTGATAAAGTACTAAAAGACTTACTTCAAGATTCCACGTCCTAGACAAATATTCAGAACTCCTACTAAATATAATAAAAGGACTAATCAAAAAAGCAATTACTAGAAGGGAAAAAAATCTTGATTTTCTCCTCAAAATTATAGAAGAGAAAGACTATTAAGCGAGAAAATACTGAAATGATATGATCTAAGAAAGCAAGTGCACCATTGTAAGCCTTATTATGGAACACGGAAGTAATGATGGGCTCTCTTGCTGAACTAATCAAGGCATGCAAATATAGAGGCCCTACCCTAAAAGAACTGACCTGAATATTTCCAGACCACTACTGTTTAAAGATAGACTTGGAAGAACTGCGAAGACACATGTATGGAGGAGTGACCAGGGCACTTTAAACCTCTCCCCTTGTCTATTCCACATAAACCTGGTAAAAGCATAGAAGAAATACAGATGTTTGGGTTTTCTTTCCTACATTCTAGAACACTGATCACTATTTTCAGAATAGTCCTCTATACCTATCAGATGCTCACTATTTAAAATGAATATGGCTAAAATAAGTATGGCCTAAATTCCTGGAAAAACCACAGAAAATTTACTAGTAATAAATGTATTTACCCTCAAAAGTAAAGATTTCAAGTATTCTTAGCATGACAAAAAATCTAGAGCAGTCTACTATTGTTCAAGATAGTATTAGAAATAAGAGAAACTCAATTTGGTTTTCATTCTCCTTATGCTCTAAAAATTTATCTTCATATTAGTCCAGTAGCTATTATAGACTTATACTGGCAAGCACACATTAAATACCTGTGGATTTGAATTAATTCTTGCCACCATGTTCCTAATCTCAGTCACTTATTTTCTTCCCTCACATTCCTTAACATCTAATAACTTACTAAATTACAGCTATTCTACTTCAACCATGTCTCCTCCATCAGTCATTTTTCTACTGCCCTAGTTCAGAAATCTCACTACTATTTCAACTAACATAACAGTCTCTTAACTGATATTTCTTACCTTTGATATCTCCACTATTTCAATCCATCATTCACAGTACTACAAAATGTTTTTCAAAGCACGTATTTGATAATGTCATTCATCTTCAAAAACTTTCAGTGGCTCCTATTAACAAAATAAAATTGAACCCTCACACAAGTTTTAAAAACCCTAAAAGCCAGGCGTGGTGGCACATGCCTTTAATCCCAGCACTCGGGAGGCTGAGGTAGGAGGAGTGCTGTGAGTTCGAGGCCGGCCTGGGCTACAATACGAGTGCAAGGCCAGCCTGAGCTACATAGGGCAACCCTGTCTCAAAAAACTAGGGCGACGAGTTTGGCTCAGTGGCTTAAGCGCCTGCATGGCAGGCGCGAGGTTGTGAGTTCCATCCCTGCCCAGTGCCACAGAAAAAAAAAAAACACATAGCATTCATGTATACCAATAACGAACTCAGGAAGAAAAAATTAGGAGAACAGTATCAGTCACAACAGCATCAAGAAAAACTACATACAAAAGAATTAACCTAATCAAGGAAGTGAAGAAAGATCTCTCTAATGAAAACTTTTAAAATTTGAAAATAGAGAGTCAACAGGACATCAGAAAATCGAAATAAATCCTCTGTTCCTAGACAGGCATAACCAATATTGTCAAAATTGCCATAACCAAAGGTGTACACAGATTTAACACAATCTCAATTAAAATACCTACACCATTCCTCATAGAACTAGAAAAAATATTCTAAAATTTATACTAACTAGAAGAGATCCAACAAGAGTAATATTGAGCAGCAAAGCAGCAGGCAACACAATATATGATTTAAGGTTATCCTACAAACCAACAGTGATTAAAAAAATACAGCATAGTTTTGGCTCAAAAATGGACACATGGATCAATGAAACAAAACAGATGATACAAAAACATGCTCAGACACATTCAGCAATTTGAATTTTGATAAAGAAGCAAAAAACATACACTTCAGGGAAGATAGCCTATTTAAGAAATGGTACTAGGAAAACAGAGATCATAGATAGGTAGGTAGATAGGTAGATAGACAAGGAAGATTAAAACTGGACCCATATCTCACCATGTACTAAACTAAAAAATGGATTAGAGATCTACATATCAAAAGAGAAATAATGAACCAACTGGAAGATAAAATAAGCAAAGCCCTTAAAGGTATAAATATAGGAAAGGACTTTATCAAGAGAACTCTAATTGCATAAGAAATATCAGCAAGTGTGAATGAATGGAATTATATCAAATTGAAAAGTTTCAAATGAGAAAATCAGCAGAATGAAGACAACCTACCAAATGGGAAAAACATTTCTGCCAGCTACTCTTCAGAAAGAAGACTAATACCTAGAGTATATAAAGAATCAGAAAAAAACAAAAACAAACAAACAAACAAAAACAGTCAAAAACATAGGCCAGGGCCGGGTTATAACTCAGCAGCACAGCTCCTACCTGGCAAGTATAAGGTCCTGAGTTTGATCCTTGTCACAAAACAAAACAAAACAAAACAACAACAACAACAAAAAAAAAAAAAACATAGGCAAGTAAAATGAATAGATAGGCGAAAGAAGTACAACTGGTCAATAAATATATGAAAAATTGTCCTACATCTTTGGTCGCTAGAAAAATGCAAAGTAAAACAATACTGAGATTTAGTTTTATACCACAAATAATGGCAATCATCAAGAAATCTAAGAATAACAAATGTTGGCATGACTGCAGGGAAAAAGGAAATCTACATTGTTGGTGAGAATTTAAACTACTACAACCCGTATAAAAATCAGTATATAGATTTCTCAAAGAAATACAGTTAGAAATTTCATTTGTCCCAGAATTTCCCTTCTAGTTATCTTTCTAAAATAGCTAAAGACATCATATTACAACAACACATGCCCCCTAATGTTTATAGCAGCACAATTCAAAAGAGAAAGTCCTGGAAGCCACCTGTATGTCCATGTAGACCAGTGAAGGAGAATTGAGGCCTAATTGGCCTCCTCTATGAGCACAAATGAGAAATGATGGCATGTTGCAGGTTCCAGGGAAAAGTCAATACAGGTGAGATCAGGCTGTTTACCTGGGTCTGTACTGATGGTAATGAAGACATATTAGTCTTGTGTTAGTATAATTGCCTGAATCCATGTTTGAGTGACTAAAAGCAGGATGAGCCAGATGCTCATGGCTCCTCTGCCTACTAGAGGCAAGAGCCCACTGATTGCCTGCTTGCTAAACTGACTTAGTACCTGTTATGATTTGTGTCTAGGTGTCCCCTTAAAGCCCCATCCACTAATGGGGACAAATTTCTAGAGTGTGCAATTGATGGTCCAATGTTGGAATTATGAGTGCTACGTCCACCCTAGGGTGGGTAGCCTGCATACATATATAAGGGAGTGTCTTTGTATGCCCCGCCCTTTTTGCTCTTGTTGCTTTGCTGTTTTCCAGCTGCCATGAATGGTCGCCCTGATACAAGGTCACTCTGCCTTGGAGTCAGCTAATTATGAACTGAAATCTCCACAAACCATGAGCTAAATAAACCTTTCCTTCCTTAATTTTGGGTGTCAGGTATTTTTCCCAGCAATAATAGAAAAGTAACCAAGACAGTGCCTGTTTGCCTTTCATCCTCATCCATCCCTGGGTCAGGTGACAAATAGTAGGACTAGGTCCCTACAAGTGATGCCTGAGTGGGAAAAGACCAGAGGGGGCTGGTTCCCCATAGGTGGCACCTGGGAAGGAACCTGGAACTGGCATAGGCAAGTTTGCTCCAGGAAATTCTGAACAAGAACTTAGCCTAGAAGTGGCCATTTCACTACAAGTGACACCCAAATGGGGACTCCACAGCTGGGGAAAGTATCTTTGACCTGGAAAAATCTGAGTAAGGTCTTGAAAAGCCTGGACCAAGGAAAAAGTGCCTGACTGGGGAAGTTCTACCCTGAGCAAAAAGTGTAGTAAGTGGTGGAGAGCTCCACAACAAAAGAAAAGGAAAGGAAATGTGAAAAAGGGGCCCAGGCTATTGCATAAAAAAAAAGAAAAGAAACACGAGTGTGCATGGAGAAATTTCAGAAAGTGAGAAGTGAGCAAAAGAAAGAAAAACAGCAGTGAGGGTAAAAGACAAAAGAAAGTGAGTGCACACAGAAACTTTCTTTGCTAAAGTAAAAGGGCAAAATGAAAAGAAAAAGAACTGAGTGACACAGAATTTATTCTCAGCCAGGGTAAAAGGGCAAAAGAAAAGACAAAAAAAAATGTGTGCACAGAAAACTCATCTAGAATAATAGGGCAAAATCAGAATTAAAACGAAAGTGTGTCAGCAGTCAGAGTAATGAGGCAAAATTTGTCAATTGATAGCTCAGATAAACAAAGTCAGGCTGTTTCAAAAGTAATGAGATTAAGGGAAAATATTTTTAGGGGATTTGTGTCAATTAAAGGAAAATGAGCGTGTGGGGAAAAAAACACTGAGATTTAATTTCATACCACACTGAGACTGCTTCAAAGCTCAAGGGCATCTAAGGACACCTGAAGACATGACCCTGCTATCTAGTGCACAGTGGGATACAGTTATGTAAATATGACTTAGCACAGGTAAACATGCACTGGTTATGGCACTATCTAAGAACGTAAATACGAGATAACAACCTGTATAAGAACTATACAATAAAGATGCAGAAGGCTCTTGGGCTCTTGTTCTTGTGCTCTTGCGCTCTTCTCCATAATGCCTGCTGTTGTTGCTGTCTTGCACATGTGCATTCTTTCACCTGGGGAACTTACCCACAAAAATCTCCCATGAGTCCCCCAAATAGGCCAACGGAGTGTGTCAGTATTGTTAAGATTAAGGGTTTTACTACTTTTAGGGAATTGATGGATTCACAGGGAATGAGGGATGGTCCCAACCTATGTCAATAAAAGTAAGTATCAGTATTGTTGAGATCAAGGAAAAATATTTTAGGGAACTAGTGTGTCAATTAAAGGAAACAGTGTCATAGCATTGTTGAAATTAAGGCTTTTAAACATTTTTTAGCGGATTAGTGTTTCAATTAAAGGAAAGTGAGTGTGTCAGTATCCTTAAGATTAAGGGAAAATACTTCTAAGGGATTAGTGTGTCAATTAAGGGAAGGTAAGTATGTCAGTGCTGTTGAAATTAAGGGAAAATGTTTTCAGAGATTGATGGAAACCGGTGCAGATTGTCATAGGGAACAAAGGGCTTTGCCATGGTTAATGATGAGGAGTCTCAACCCGTGTCAGTGTTGTTAAAATTAAGGGAAAATATTTGCAAGGATACAATGTATTTTGTTGAAATTTCCTCCAGCACAAATGGTGCACCACGTGGACGGTGTGTTGTTTGCTGTCAATTCCCAGCAACAGTTTACTCTTCTTTTTGCAGAAACTACACAGGCTTAGATGCAGCATGAGTTACTCATGGCCCTAGAGAAAATTCAAAGAAGTTCCCATGGTTATTTGGAAACCCTGCTGGTGTAGGGGCAGGTTTTGTTTGTATTGTTGTAGGAAATGGGTAAACAGTTTGGTTTGGATGCCCATGTATGAACATGACTCCACTCTCCTCACCAGTGAAAGCATTCTCCCAGAGGACAACTGAAAAAACTACCCAGGAGGCAGAAAAACTCATCCATCATTGAGGCCCGCCTGGGAAGTGACTATGAATGGGTTCTCTGAGGGTGTCTCTAAGGGCAGTTCACACTACAACCCCCTTCAGCCACAAGAAGCCAGAATGGTCCTCACTCATTGCTCCTCATGGCAGTAGGGGGTACTTTCTTAGAAGGTAAACTAACACTGTGTTTCATCCTCATTTGCCCCTGGATCAGGGTGACAAATTAGCAAGAATAGGTCCCTACGAGGGGCACCTAGATAAGGAAAAACCACCTTGGGCTGGTTCCCCACAAGGGTCACCTGGGCAGGGACCTGGGACCAGCACAGACTAGTTTGCTACAGGAACTCTTGAACAGGGACTTAGCCCAGGGCAGGCTCATTCACTACATGAATAAAGAAAATGTATACAATGGAAAACTACTGACTATAAAGATAAATACAAGATATTTGTAGGTAAATTGTTGCACTTTGAAAATAGATTACATATATCAGACATACAAGCTTAAATACTATATGGTATCATCTCTCATGTGCATAAGGCAAAGTATAAATACAAAGCAAAATAAAAGTTTAATACAAGGAATCAGGGAAGTAGATGTTTTGCAAACATGAAGGGGTCCAAGAGACTGAAAATGAGGGTGAGAGAGGAGGAGAAGTAAAAAGACTTAAGATGTTTCATGTACATGTACCAAATACACACAATTAATATAAGCATTATATGCAATAAATATGAACTAAAATAATAATATTAACAATAACAATGATAACAGAGAAAAGATACGGAGATGAAGAAAGAGAGATGGGTGGGGATGGAAGGTGAATAGAAAAGAAAATATACATTACGTACATGTAGCTACTCCCTAATACAAATGGAAACTTCATGTATTGCCAACACATATGTATGGGTTTGATCCTGTGTTCCCCCAAAGTCTCATGTAATCGTGGTATGGACAGGGGTGAGTCTGGCATTTGTGATTGGTTTGTTGACTGGCACTGGGATTGGCAATGTGAGTGTTGCACACGCCCAGGGGTACAGCCGACATACAAGGGCGAGAGGAAGGTGTGTCTTGCTCTCTCTCGCTGGTTCACCTTGCTGTTTGGCAGCCTCCAAGAATGGCTGCCCTGCCAAGCCATGCTGCCTTGGAGCCAACTGAGTATGGACCAAAACCCCCAAGAACTGTAAGAAATAAACCTTTCCTTCCCTAATTTTGTGCATCAAGTATTCTGTCTCAGCAATAAGTAAAAAGTAACTAAGACAACATACTAATAAAATAAAAGTTTTTAAAAGGCCGAGTGTGGTGGTGCATACCTGTAATTCCACCACTTGAGAGGCTGAGGCATGACTGTCATGAGTTCGGGGCCAAACTGGACTACATTGTAAGTTCAAGGCCACGTTGAATTACATAGTGAGATCCTGTCTCAGAAAACCAACAAACAAATAACAATAAATAAAATAAAGCCTATACAATGTGGTTGTGGGCTAAATTTAATATATTTCGTAGCTTATCTCACATCACATCCCTACTTTCATGGCACAAAATTACACAGAATTTTCACAAAATGTGATGAATGACTATATTTTAAAAATTCATTACAATGAAAGGCACACTGCCATTAATCTCCCTCAAAAGATTTCCCCTTGCTTTAAACACATTTATGTTCGCATTCTTGCAACTTTCTGAAGCAATTCTAGAAGTCCTCTAAGTGTCTTAATCCGTGCTCTTGTGACTATCTCAATGTCCTGAATAGATTCGAAACATTTACCCCTCATGGTCATTTTGTGGAGAAGAGTTAGCAGTTGCACGTTGCTAAATCTTATAAATAAGTTGATGAAGACATACCATAGTGTTTTCTATAGAAATTCATTAAAACATAAACTACAAACTGCTTCAGGAAATGACAAGAACAATGGAATACATGTGTTTGAAGTGAGGGGCAGATTAACGGCAATGTCTTTTACTGTAATTTTTTAAATGTAAACAGTCACTTAATTTTTAATCACACCTTATAAATCCTAGTAATATCAGATCCCTCCTTTCCAGCATACTTCTATGCTTTGAGTAATACTGTCCCCTATTCACATGAAATATGGTCCATTCATCTCTTGTAAAAATATTACCACTCTATAATGCCCTGCTCAAATTCTACCTCCTTCAAAAGGCATAAACAAATTCATTCTTGAAATACCACCACCATCACCCCCCTACAGTTGATTCTCTTGTGCCTTTTATAACAATTTCCACACATCCCTGTCTTGTCCATCTGAATTTAAGCACATGCAGATAAGATGTGCCATTCTGGTGTATCTGTAGGGATTTCATATTACACTGTTTTGTTCTGCACTGCCTGTACTAAAAAACTTTTTAATGAATGTTAATCAAATCTTACTGTAATGAGAGTTCCAAATTTAAAAAAATAAAAACATTAAATGCACATTATATACCTCTTGGCCAGCTATAATTATGAAATTACTTGTCACTTCCTATCCTTCACAATGTTCCCAAATATGACCTCATATTTTATCCTCAAATACCCTGTGATTACAAATGTTCATTGAGAGCTTCAATATACTTAAGTGAAGGGATCATATTTGCAAAGGAAGTCTTAAGAAAAATTTCTCATGGTAGGTAAGCCTGGAACAATGCTCATAACTGTCTAAATCCCAAGGTTTTTAAAACAATTAACAATAATGCAGAGTTTACTGGGAAAATAGGGGAAACTATTATATACTAGAGATCTAGTATGAAAAAAAAACTTTGTTTAGCACACTGAACCCAGGACTGCATTTCCCCTACATAACAACTTTTGAAAATGGCATGTATCTCATTTTCAAGTGAAGAAATTGATGCTCAGAGACCTTAAGTAATGTGCACACAGCTAGATGGGATGGGAGTGGAGTTGGGACAAATTTATCAGCTACTGAAGTTCTTTCTTTTCTTATTATCTGGTCTTATAAAACTTAAACCATGCACTTTTTCCCAATGTGCAATATAATTACTATTATAGTTTATATCTAGAATGCCCCTCAAATTCTTATCTGCTCAGAAGCAGGGCTTCTGGAAGGTGATTGTATTATGGGGGTACTGTACCTGGCTTGCTGTTTAGAATTGGGGCCTAGTTAGAGACATTTCATTGAGGGCATGATTTGGAAGGGTACGTCTCTCTCCCTGACTCTTTCCTTCTTTCTCTCCTTCCTGACTGCCATGATTTGAGCAGCTTACAACCACCCAGGCCATCCCACTATACTATTTCTGTGTTTAAGCCTGCTGAACACAGATTGAAACTTCTGAAACTGTGAAAAAGTGACTGATAGCTGGTATCATGGTTAAATTGTTTAAATTTTTGGTTTTGATCTCAAACTGCTTTTTATCAGTGAACTATATTACTATCAAAACTAACTTTTAAAAGCAGTATTACATATATATATATACATATATATATATCAGTTTTAATATATGTGTGATTTGAAATCCTACAAACAATTCCTCCATAAGTAACCAAGCAATCCCACACCAAAAAAACAAAAACAAAACAAAAACCTAAGTGCACAAAACATAATGATGATTGCATTAACTCATGAAATATTCATATTATTCAATGCCTCATTTCTCTGAGCACACACACTTCACTCTTGAGTATGTCCTATATCCCTACAGCTAATAAACCTCCTCATGTGTTTTTTATTGATGTGTCCTAAAAATTCTTTTTCCAAGATGGGAGTCAAAGGACCTACAAACTTATTTTAAAAGGATGAGTTAAGTTGCTTCTTTCAGCCTCAGGGAACCTTAGACAACCTGGTGACATTTATCCTGGCAACCATGAAGGGATCTAAAAGACATGGAGACTGTGGAGAACTCAACTTTGACTTGGAACTTGACTTCTATAACAGTCATGACTGGTTAAAAGAACAGTTCTCTGACTATACTTTATACTTCAAAGTGCTTGATATCCAGATAAGATTATAATGGTTAAACTTTCTGTCCTCAATTCAAAACTGGTATAACTGATCTTATGGGTGTACAACTAAAGCTTGGAGACCAATGTTAGAAAGTAACTGGGCTAATATGATAGTTAATATTTCCGCCCAGGCCCTCCAAGGTCAACAAGGTAATAAGGACCCAGGACACGAGATTGCTCTACAGGACCCTACAACTCTGGTGAGTCACACAGCCTCCCAATCAGGGAGACTGATGGACTCCAGGTGACAGGAGTGTGCATTGTGCTAATAGGAGGGTGATTAAAGAGGGAAATGTTCCCATGCTTCCAAGGGAAGCCATGTGGGCCTAGCAAAAATCATGACTCATTCTGGCAGATGACACGACTGGTAGAGAAAAGAATAGAAAAAGTTAAGAAGCTCTGCCCATGGCACCAAAAGTAATGGGAGCAGGATTAATTTTAATTAACACAGGTCTCACCTTGACTTGGTCTGAAACACCCAAAGAGAAAGTATAACCAAAACAATAAAGAGCAATAGTAATATCAAATTGAAAGTTTGCTTTTAGTTATACAAAGAAGGGAACAGTTAACTAGCACCTCCTAGATGGGAACAAAAAAACATACTTAAGATTTGTGAGACAGTGACTTGTTTGCTACCGACTACAGAAATAGAACTGTAATAAAATGAGCAGCCCCAAATGGTGCCAAGCACAAAATCTATGGCTTGGTTCCCTCCAAGGTGGAAAGGAAGATGTACATTAGGGTCCAAGAATGCTTGGTTAAAACTACAAATCAACTAGATAACCTCCCAATCTTGAGACAATAATAAACCAAATCAGTATTCCCCTGGTATGATCATCTGGTCACTATCTTTATTTAGCTTATGAGTAAGGCAGTTAGCTAGTTGAAGGGCCTGAGGTTGAGTGGCATTGACCAGACATACTGATAAAAATTAAGAGTAAACAATGAACTAGGACTTTGGACAAAGAATGAACTTCCTCAGGTACCACTGTATGCAGCTACTCCCTATTAAGATCATTAAATGAGGTACAGCCTACTAAGATCCTGAATTTTGAGTAAATTACAATGCAAATTAACCAGTTTCTTCTAAGATCCAAGTTTACTTTAAACATTGTGTGAAAGGACTGGATTGGAGAGACCTAGTCACAAATGGTCATTTTAACTTCATTTTTCATTTGTGCACACGTGTTATACATTTTGACCACATTCTTCATAGAAAATTTGTACATGTACATAATATATCTTAATGTTTCCCATTTCCCTCCCCTTCCTTCAAGCTTTCTTCCCCTCCCCAGTTTACAGAAGCTTTGTTTCCATTTTCCCTTCTGTTCTTTTTTTCCTTTCCCCTTCTTCCCTTCTCCCTGCTCCCTCCCTTGTTCTTCTTTCCATTTGAATATATTCTTCCGATTTCCCTGTATCTAGCCTCAATTATGCTCCTGATTTACCCTTTAGGGTTCTCACACAAGAGAAACAATGTGATATTTAAAATTGTATGTCCAATTTATTTCACTTAAGATTATAGTCTTTTCATTTTTCTTTTATTTTTTTCTTTTTTCTTTTGGTACCAGGGATCAAACCCACAACCTCATGCTTGCCAGGCAGGCACTAAATCTCCAGCTAAGATTATAGCCTTGATGTGTTTCCATTTTCCTACAAATGACTCAAGTTTATCCTTCTTTATTCCAGAGTAGTACTCCATTGTATATAGATACTACATGTTTTTATACAATCATCTTTTAATGGGCATATAGGCTGTATCCAAGATTTAGCTATTGTAAATTGTGCTGCCATAAACATGGGTATGCATATATCACTGGGGTATGAGATTTTGAGCTCTTTTGAGAAGAAACCCAGTAGAGAAACAGCTGGGTCAAGTGGAACCTCTAGTTTTAGTGTGTTTTTTAGGAATTTCCATATTGATTTCCATAGTGGTCGCACCAGTTTTCACTTTTGCTAGCAATAAGAAAGGGTTCCTTATTCCCCACAGCCTGGCCAGCATTTGGTGTTGGTTGATTTCTTTATGATAGCCATTCATTCTGAAGTGAGATGGAATTTCAGTGTTGTTTTAATTTGCATTTTTGGAATGATTAGTAATGTTGAAACAGGGTAGATAAAACTCTTGAAGACATAGGCATAGGCAAAGACTTAATGAACAAAACTCGACTGCACAGGAAATATTACACAGAATCAACAACTATGATCACATCAAATTAAAAGTATTTGCACAGCAAAAGAAACCACCAACAGAGTTAACAGGCAACCCACACAATGGAATAAAATTTTTACCTTCTACTCCTCAAATGACTAACATCTAGACTATATAAAGAACTCAAAAAAAATCAGACGTCCCCCAAATTTAAAGAACCAACCCAAAAATAGGCATCTGAAATGAATAGATAATTCTCAGAAGAAGGACAAACAGCAAATAAATGCATGAAAAAAATGTTCAACATCACTGGTCACTTGACCAATTGGTCATTTTATATCCAGAGACATTCAGGTGGGTGACCAGAACACCTGGACCCATCCCTTCCCAAAATGTTCCTGCTTTAGAAGCCATGGATAAGCCATATAACCTTGCTACATGTCCTGCTTGCCTACTGATCAATATTAGTTAAGCACTTACACAGAGTTACTTTGGTTCATGAACTTAATTCATTCCACCATTCTCAAAAAGATGGTCACATTTGTGTTCATGTTGGGAAGATGGCCACAGCTACGTTTGCCACCCAATGCAGAGTTGGCAAACAAAGACAAAATTTTGCCAAACACTTCTGTTTGCAAAACAAATTGTTCACAAACAAAAGTGTGCATAAAATGAAGTACCATTGTACTTTTAATTTTATAGGTTGATTACAATTTGACCAATGTTGTTCCTGCGTTGTGATTTTGCTGTACAAATTACCCCTGCAAAGGGCCTTCGTGGCAACTTACACAGGACATCTTCTGTCTATAGAAGCAATCAATCAATAAACATTTCCTACACTTACCCTACATTGTTCCTTGGAATTAATTCTTTGATTTTGGGGAACATGAACTGGACACATCTGACATTGGGAGTTATATTTGTCAGGATGTAATGTGTCACACTGAAACTCTTACTAACTATACACACAGAGAGTACTCCATTATTAAAATCAGAAATAAAAATGATGAGAAAAGCTATTCTACAAACTGAATAGCCATTCTTACAGTAGCACAAGGTGGAACCTGTGTCATTATTAAAACAGAATGTTGTATGTAAATTCCTGACAACTTTGCAAATGTGTCCTCTGCATTTCATGATCTACATTCACAAGTCAATCCTGTGTCAGCCTGTGCCATATAGTTTAATGACTGACTAGCATCCTGGTTCCCTGGAACAAACTGGTGGGAAGAAAGGTCTCGTTTTTCTGCCTATGATATTGTGCACTGGTATTGTTTTCTGTTGCATGATTCATTCTTGTTGTAGTCTAATATCTCCTACAGCCTTTCCCTCTTTTTCAGACAATCAAAAATAATGGTTCTTCAACAGACAGAACCCAACATTCCCACATCTCCTTTAGATCACCCAGATGAGACTTTCAGTCCCTGGCTAGCCAGGATCAACATCCCTCCTCAGTCTGAAGCAGTTACTAAAAAAGGAACCTTGGCCTTCTACACTCCTTTAGGAACAAGTGACTTAAATGTGCATGCAGGGGAAATGAAATAGGATAGAGAAATAAAACTAGATAAAAAGAAAACAAGGCAATTAAAAATTTTTAAATTGTACTTTAAAGAAAAATTGCAGCTTCAGGACACAAGCCTGGGCAACTCCCTTTCAGCTAAAAGTGGTCTGCCTGTTTCCTTTTTATTCACAAATGGTCCTCTTTCTCCCATGAGTGGACCACCCTTTTGGGATTTCCTATATGAACAGAATATTATCTCACTCTGAATGGCCCACCCATAATGGCCTACTCATTAGACAAGTCTAAGACTACTGATTATTAAATTCCAAAGATTCTTACTACAGAAAACACATAAATGATCCCCAGTTCCCAACTGTATATGCCTCATTTCTTTGAGAACCCACAGTCCTCTCCTGAGTAAATCCTATGTCTAATAAATCTCATGTTTCTTTTTAAAAAAGAATGAAGAAACAAATATTCACATTACTCAAATACCCTATTTGTAGAGGCATTTAGCCAGGATGACGAATACTTATCCCATTTCAAATAACACTTCTTCCTTGATCCTATAGGACTAGAGCTAAAATTATGGTTCCCTGAGGGGAAATGCCTTTTGAAGCTTCTATTCTCTGCAGATATGACTGATAGAGTCTTTTTAATAGCTTTCATGACCAAAGTTACTCACTGACACTATCTCTCTTTTTCCAAGAAATCTCCTCCCAGAAGTCAATGGAGCTCATCTTTTCTTAAGGTCCTTCCTCTGACTTTCACTGCAATCAAACTATGTCTTTATTAAAACCTTAACATATTTTACCATAGGATAAATGTTAAGAGGGTTAGATTCATAACAATTATGCCTTGCGTTTGTGCACTAGTTTAAAAATGCAATTTAGTTTGGAGCACCACATGGAGCCTGGTAGGGCCCTGCTCTGTGACCGCCCCCCTGCAACTCCAACCAGCCAAGGACTTTCAGAGCACCACTCCAGGCCTGGTAGAGATCCACGCACCCAACTCCACCCAACCAGGGAGCCTCAATGCACAGTGCAAAGACACACCTGACTACCCCCACTCAGCCAGGGAGACTCTGACCACTACACACAGCCAATGCCATTTCAGTAAGCAACTGGGACTTTGCACTCAGCTGTCCCAAAGGAATACAAGAAAATGACAAAACTAAGGGGCAAAATGCAATCTCAAACCTCCAGCACATCCCAGACAAGTCCAGGAGATGTGGACATAGAAGAAAGTGTAAGTCACACACCTGAAATTTCTGAAATGATAGCAACTGAAGTAAAGAAACAACTCTATGTAGCTGTAAATGAAATTAGATCTGAAATAAAATAATCTCCAGGTCAAACAAGAAAGGATAAATGTAATGAAAGAAATGCTGAGCACATCAAAAGAAGACATAGTTAAAAAAAAATACACAGGAGGGGCCAGGGGTTTAGTTTAGTGGCACAAGCGCCTGCCTGGCAAGTGCGAGGTCATGAGTTCCATCCCAGTATCAAAAAAAAAAAAAAGGAGCACTGGAAAATGATGGAAACCCTGAATGAGCAATATATAACAATATATGAAAGAATTAGAATACATGAAACAAATTCAAAGAGATATCCAGGAAATCAAAAATTTCATTGAAAGCTGGCAAAACTGATTGAATGAATGTGAAGATAGACTTTCAGACCTTGAAGACAACATTGCAGATAGTGACCAGGAAAGGAAAAATCTTAAAAAAAAAAACAGAACAAGGAAATAACAATTCAACAGTTGCAAGATGATGCAAGGATAAACAATATAAGGTTGATAGGTGTAAACCAAAAAGTGGTAAACACAAATGATATAAAAAGTCTATTTACAGAAGAAATACCAGAAAATTTCCCAAGCATGGAAAAAGAAACTGATATACAGCCAACTGAAGCATACAGAAATACAATTAGCCATAAGCAAAATGAATCTACACCCAGACATGTAATAATCAGGATCCTAGAATTTCAGCATGAGAACAGAATCCTGGAAGCTGTTAAAGAAAAATATCTCCTATAGAGGAAAGTCCATCAGAATCACAGAAGACTTCTCAACACAATCAAGTCAACAAAATCATGCAGTGAAGTATGCCAAATCCTAAAAGAAAAAAAAAAATCCAACCCAGATTGATGTACCCTGTAAAACTATCCTTCAAAATTGTTGGAGAAATAAGATACTTACTTACAAAGAACTAAAGAACTTCATGATCACCAAACTAAACCTACAAAGAGTACTGAAAGATATTCTAGACAGACAAAAAAATATGAATACGATTTCAACAACAGCAACAGGAAAAAAACTTCAGACAGGGCAAACAATTAAATAGAGGGGAAAGATAAAGAACCAACAGCAGAAAGATAACATGACAAAAATAAGCCAATATATATCAATTATAACCATTAATATAAATGGCCTCAATTCACCAATGAAAAGAAACAGACTGGCAGAATGGATCAACAAACAAAATCCAACCATATGTGGTATACAAGAAACCTATCTAACTCAAAAGGAAAATGACAGACTGAAAGTCAAAGGATGAACAACAACACTTCATGCAACAGGAACCCAGAAAAAATCAGAGGTAGCTATTCTGTTTGCAGACAATGTGAACTTCAAACCCAAATGATCAAAATAGATAGAAAAAGTCAAGACATATTGTTTGGGTGAGAATTTCAAGAGGAAGAGAAAACAATCTTAACTGTATATGCATCAAATCTGGGAGTGCCCAGCTATATAAGGGAAATATTAATAGACATGAAAAATCAAATAAGTCATAACAATATTATGATGGGAGATTTTAAAACCCCATTGACACAAAGACACAGATCAGTGAGACAAAATATCAGCAAACAAATAACAGTACTAAATCAAACTTGTGAAAAAAAAGACTTAGTAGACGTGTACCAAGTATTCCACCCTACAACATCAGAAGATACATTCTTCTCTACTGCACACAGCACATTTTCTAAAACAGACCATACACAAGCCCATAGAACATGCTTAAGTAAAAGTAAAAGAACCAAAATTATCCCATACATATTATCTGACCATAGTTCCATGACATTGGAAATTAATGACAAAGGAAACTGCAAACACTCCATAAACACATGGAAATTAAATAATACACTCCTGAAAAACCAGAGTCACAGAGGAAATTAAAAGAATAAATTAAACAATACCTACAAGCAAACAAAAATACAAATACAATTTACCAGAACCTATGGAATGCAATGAAAGCAATCCTCAGAGGAAAATTTAAGTGGTGAATTATCCCATCAGGAAAACAGAATGATCACAAGTAAACAACGTGATGCTACACCTCAAACATCTAGGGAAAAAAAGAGCAAGTCAAGTCCAAAGCCCAAAGAAGGGAGGAAATCATAACGATCAGAGCAGAAATTAACACAATTGACACTAAGAAAACAATACAAAGAAGTAATGAATCAGAGAGTTGGTTCTTTGAAAGAATAAATAAAATTGATAAGTCCCTAGCCAACTTCATCAAAAAAGAGAAAGAAAAAACTCAAATTCATGCAGTAAGGAATAAAAAAGGTGAAATCCCTACAGACCTAGGGGAAATACAGAAGATCATCAATACCTACTTTGAAAGCCTTTACTCTCATGGGTTCAAAGACACAGAACAAATGGACAGATTCCTAGAAATGCATGAATTAACATAGCTGGATCAAGAAGATACAAAACTACTGAATAACCCAATTTCACTTAATGAAATTGAAAATGTAATTAAAAACTTACCAACAAAGAAAAACCCAGGTCCTGATGGATTCACAGCTGAATTCTACAAGAAATTTAGGGAAGCCTTAATGCCAACAATCCTCAAACTTTTCAATGAAATTGAAAGGGAATCAGGTCACCCTAACTCATTCCTGGGAGCAAGTATTACCCTAATACCAAAACCAGAAAAAGACCCAACCAAAATACAGAACTACAGGCTATTCTCCCTAATGAACATAGATGCGAAAATACTGGCAAACAGAATGCAGTGAATCATCAAGATTATACACCACAACCAAGCAGGATTCATGCCAGGAATGCAGGAATGATTCAACATATGAATATCAATAAATGAAATACACCATATTCACAGAGTGAAAGACAAACCTCACATGATCATCTCAATAGATGCAGAAAAAGCTTTCCATAAAGTTCCACACTCACTCATGGTAGGGACCTTACAGAAAATTGGAATAAGTGGTCTATTTCAATCTGATATAAGTCATCTATGACAAACCAATAGCCAATATCATACTAAATGGTCAAATACTCAAAACTTTTACTCTAAATTCAGGAACAAGACAAGGTTGTCCAATATCACCACTTCTATTCAACATAGTGCTGGAAAAATTAGCGAAAGGAATTAGACAAGAGATAGAAATAAAAGGAATAAGGATAGGAAAGGAAGAATTTAATTTACTTGCAAGTGACATGATACTCTACATAGAAAACCCCCAAAACTCCACCAAGAGGATTCTAGATCTGATAACCAAATACAGTAACATAGCTGGATACAAAACAAACACTCAAAAATCAATAGCATTCCTATACACTAAAAAGAAACTCACTGAGAAATAAGGGAAACAACACCCTTCAAAATAGTATTGAAAAAAATGAAACATGAATCAATCCAGCAAAGGAAGTAAAAGATCTATACAGTGAAAATTACAGTACTCTGAAAAAAGAAATCAAAAAGGATTTCAGAAAATGGAAAGACATTCCTTGTTAATGGACAGGAAAAACAAACACTGTGAAAACGGCCATTCTCCTAAAATTATTATATAGATTTATTGCAATTCCAATCAAAATGCCATTAGAATACCTCATAGATCTAGAGAAATCATTCCTAAATTCATCTGGAACCAGAAGAGACCTAGAATAGCAATGGCAATCCTGGGCAACAAAGGCAAGTCAGGAGGCATCACAATCCCTGACTTGAAATTATACTACAAAGCTACTGTGATAAAATCAGCATGGTAATGGCAAAAAAACAGACCTGAAATCAATGGAATCGATTAGAAGCTACCGCCACAACTATAAACACACTCAGACACCTTATCTTTGACAAAGGGGCCAAACAAGCTCACTGGAAGAAAGACAGCCTCTTTAATATGTGGCACTAGAAAACCTGGCTTTCCATTTGCCAAAAACCAAAAACAGACCCATGTCAATCCTCATGCACTAAAGTAAAGCCAAATGGATCAAAGATCTAAATAGTAAAACAGAAACACTAAATCTGCTGGAAGATAAATTAGGTAGAAATTTTGAAGACATAAGGGTAGGTATGGAGTTCATGAAAAAGAATCAAATTGCACGGGAAATACTTCCCAGAATCAACAACTGGGATCTCCTCTTATTAAAAAGTTTTTGTATGTCAAAACAAATCTCCAACAGAGTGAAAAGAAAATGCACAAATGGGAAAAATATCTTAGCCAACTGTCCTTCAAACAAAGGACTCCTATCTAGAACATATGAAGAATCCAAAAAAAAAAAAATCAGGCCTCCAAAATTCACAGACCCAATCCAAAAATGGGCATCTAAGATGAATACACACTTCTTAGATGAAGAAATGCAAATGGCAAATAAATATATGAAAAAATGTTCAACATTATTGGTCATTAGAGAAATGCAAATTAAAACAACACTGAAATTCCATCTCACTCCAGAAAGAATGGCCAAGATCAAGACATCAACCAATAACAAATGCTGGAGGGGCTAAAGGGAAAAAGGAAAAGTTCTCCATTGTAGGTGGGAGTGATGACACCACTGTGGAAAACAGTGTCGAGATTCCTCAGAAAACTAGGCTTAGAGGTCCCTTTCGACCAAGCTATTCACATTCTGGGTATTTTCTCAAAAGAATTAAAAACATCATACCACAGCAATATATGTGCACCTATGTTTATTGCAGCACAATTTGTAATAGCTACACCTTGGAAACAACCCAAATGCCCATCAACTGAAGAATGGATAAAAAGATGTACTGCTTTTATACAATGGAATACTACTCAGCTATAAAGAAGAAAAAACTTGAGGCTTTTACAGGTAAATGGATGCAACTAGAGACCATACTCATAGGTGAAATAAATCAGACTTATATGTGTAAACATCATATTGTCTCCCTCATGTAAGAAACTGAAAGATTATATAAAGTCCAAAAGGTACCATAGACATTGCGACGGGAAATGAAACTGCTCAAAAGGAAAGAACAACTGGGATGGGGAAAAAGAGAAAAGAAGAAAGGGAAAAAAGTATATATATACATATATATAATATTTAAGGTTATTGTACTATTGATCCTATTAGTTTGGGGAAAGAAACTGTTATTGTTTGTATTGCTTGATCTATTTTGCATGCCTGTATCCTGCAATCTGAACTATTTTGAAGACAACAATGTGCAATATAATGACTATTGTTAATTTCCTACCAGCTGTTTTAAAATCCTATATCAGTTCTACTGGTTTGTTTTGTTTTTTATTGTTTTGTTTTCTTTTAATGTTTTTAAAATTTAGAACATGCAATTTACCCAAACTAATTTTTTCTTAAATGTGGGGAAACATATTAAGAGACTCAAATTACCATTTTACATATTTATGCATAGTATTTCAAATGTTAACAAATGCCCATTTGCATTAGTCACTTTTCCTTTGCTGGCACAAAATACTCAAACCCCACAACTTAAAGGAAGAAAGCATTATTATGGTTCATGGTTTTCAGAGGATTCAAGCCACGATTGGCTGGCCTCAGGACAGGATCAGCACTATGGAAGGCAAGGCAGAGGAATGATATTCAATCCACAGCAGTCAGGAAGCATCAAGAAATAGAAAGAAGGAGCCTGGAACAAGAATACCCACTTCTAGGCCATGTCTCCAGATAATTGTGTCTTCTGACCAGGGCTCCACTTTTGAATAGTATGTTCAACTAAAAATTCATCAATGGACTAGTATAATGCTAAGTATAGCACTTAATGATCCAGCCACCTTCCAAAATCCCCAACTCTGAACATAAGGTATTTGAGAAAATATTTACATCTAAACCATAACATCCTACCCATGGCACCCAAAAGACTCATCTCCATCTCATTTTGCAAGATGCATTTAGCCCATTTCTAGGAGTTTCCAAAGACTGAACAGTTCCAGCATGGCTGAAAAGTCTATGTCCAGAGTCTCCTCTGACACTCAAGGCAAAGTCTTAACTCTGAGCTCCTGTAAAAATCAAAAAGAAAAATGCTCCCTGCATATAATGGCACAAGATAAAATTTCCACTCCTAGACAGGAATAAGGAAATAGAAAGAAAATGAACAAAAGCAAGACTGAAACTCAGGGGGGAAAATGTTGAATCCTGCACCTCCATGTCTAGCACACCAGGCAGGTTTTGGTAAGCATTGGTGATGTAGGTTTCAGCCCATATGGCCCCCTTCAGGCTGGTTCCATTTGCTGCTTGTGGCTTTACTCAGCAAACCTTCCTCATTTCTGACATCTCTAATGTCCTGGAGTTTCCACTGCACTTTTGGTTTCACTCCCAAAGCTTTACACAGTGCCCTCTCACAGGCATACTGTATGATTTCCAGGACTTCTTCTGAGACCTAGGTGGAAGCCTCCATCACACCACAGCTCTTGCATACTGCATGGCTTAAAAACCAGCACCAATGGACAGCATCAAGGTCTGCCACCAGTGAGAACAGAAGCTGGTTAAAAGCAGCCAGCATTACCCATACACAACCTTAATACTGGGCTACCTTGAAAGTTCCTCTACCAGATTAAGGTTCCTGTACCTTAAATTCAGCAACACATGAAGTCTTAGGACATGGCCAAAACATAGACAAATTATTTGCCAAAATGAAATCTGCACAACCTGTAGTCATTTCCAAAAGAGTCCTCATTTCTATCTGAAACCTCATGAGCCTGGCTTTTATGATCCACATTCTCACTACCCCTTTGATTTTCTGAGCTCCAAATAGAATCACCAGTTAGATTCTGTTTACATCATTCTAGGGTGCTATCGTTTAGATACAGGAAATCTCAGAAAGGCCTCATATGTTGAGATAGGCCTATTAAAAGATGATTGGAACACAGGTTCAGAGCTGAATATGCTGTTGGAAAGTGGAGACTGGTGGGAAGAGGCAAGTCCCTGGCTCCCCTCTTAACTCTCTACTACCTAAATGCCATTACATGAACACTCTTCCTCCATGCCAGACCTTTTCATCATTTCTTTCCTGCCTTGAAGCAGGCCAACTATGGACTGAATCCATTAAAAACCATAAGCAAAAATAAACCTCTCCTCTTTTAAATTGTGGGCTGGGTATTGTGTCTCCAGGACAAGAAAGTGTCTAAGAATAGGGTTTCTCAAGTCCACATCTCCAAACCTTTCCAATCTTTTCTCCAAAACAAGTTCTAAACATTTTTAAACTACACCATCAGGTACTGTCACAGCAATGACCTCACATCAGGTATCAATTTTCTGTATTTGTCACTTTTCCATCACTGGGACAAAATACTCAACACCCACAATTTAAAGATGGAGATGTTAACTTTTTTATGACTTTTTGGAGGATTCAGTCCATGGTTTTCTGGTTTTAAGGCAGTAACAGCATGTTGGAACGCATGGCAGAGGAAAGCTGTTCAATACAAGGCAGATAGGAAACAGAGGGGTGGGAGGAGTCAGGGACAAGAATATACTCTTCTAGGTCATGTGCCCAGAAACCTGCCACTTCTAACCAAGCCCCCATTTTGAACAGCACAGTCAGCTATAAACTCATCAATGGTGTAATCCACAAATGAGTATAGCAGCCCCATGATCCATTCACCTTCGAAAATCCTCACTTCTGAACAGGAGACTTTTATATCTAAACCCTAACATCATGCAAGCAAGACTGGTAAAATAACTACAAAATACTCGGTAGTGTCTATAATCTTTAGTGTAACCAAGATTCAGTACACATAAATTGACAATGATTTCTCATGACATTACATTTAACTGATTCTTACCTACATTTTCTGTAAAGATTCTACCCCACTTAAAAAATGAAAATCATACAATGAAAACACCCTAGTCCTAAAAACTCCCAAAACTGAAAGCTATAAAGTTCATACTCAAAATGTAGCATTTCTAAATCTAACATCAATGAGCATGTAAAATTCTTAGAAGTGAAACTGCATACTTCTTATCAATGAACTATCATTAAAAACAAATAAAAACTCTTCTAAATACTCAACCGATCTGTCAAATGTAGCCCTAAATTTTCACCTACAGTAATTTTAATTAATCCACTTGCAGGGTTAAATCTAACTAGTCATAACTGTTTTAAACACAGCAAAAATACTATACAAACTACATTATCTTTACCTTTCATTTTACGCCATAGGATTAACAGTTTCCACTGAGTATGTTTCAAATTGCTGAGGTAGAGAGACCCATTATTAAATATCTACAATACCTAAAATAACTGCAAGCAATAAAAAATGTGGTAATTACAATTTAACATACTACATTAAAAGTTGCTTAAGTAGTAGACACGTGAAAACTTCCCATCCTTCATCCCACCCTTATGTTAAAATATTTAACTGTTTTTAAGAAGCAAATGCCTGTGATAATAAATCAGAAGATTGCATACATGAAATAAACTCCCTTTCTCCTTGAACAACCTTGCTAAAAAATTCATGCAAGAAGTTAGTGTTCACATATTTCAAGAAATTAGCCCTATTTTCATTCTTCCTATTTCTAAGAGCTGTAGAATATTAAAAAGTATTTTGGAATTGCTTAGTTTACTAATAAAATGTTTCCTATAATGTTCCTGTAAGTATAGAGGGTTCAACTTCAGGACACTTTTGAATTTATTTCCATTGCATTTCTTCTTGCATGCTATTCCAACATGTAGTCTAACCCCAATTTATTTACAAAATTTTAAAAAACAACATGATAGCCATACAACATTTCAAAGTGTGGTTTTAAAGTCAGAGCAAGTATTTGCACATAAAGTTCCACCCTTGAGATGTCAAGGTGTGGGTGTCTTACCTCAAAATATCCTACTGTGAATCAATTTGGCAGCATTCACCAAATATTTTTATGTGTATGGTGGCACCTGCTGGAGTAGTATGCTGGTAAGTTGCCTGAAAAGGATTCCATACAATAGACATGCTTTTGTGTTTAAATGCTACCCACTTTTTGTAACAACAACAAAGTTCCTGTGAACATCTAAATTCTCACAGCACAGTGGACCAAAACCGAACAGAACAGAGTGGAAAAACAAAATACTTTGACTGAACGTTGCTAGCACTAAATATCCATCTTAGGAATGCTGTGCTTTACTTTGGTTCTTGTTTTACCGACCAATGGGATGGGACAGCAAGTGGTAAAGATGAAGGGGCAGAGGAAATAAACAGCAGACCATCACCTGATTTAGATAAATCCAGCCTCCAGTTAGTCTAGACTTGGGGCGTTAAAAACCATAACGAGCCACACAGACACAATAAAAGCTAAATTACCAGAGTATTGCTCCTATATACTTAAATTTCCCCAGGTTTACTTCATCACCTTTGTGGTTTTTGTCACACTAGCTTTATGAAACGCCCAGGGTTTAAGGCTGACCTGTAACACCACTACCTCCCAGTGTTCCCGGAGAGCAAATCCAGCGAGGTGGTGACAGAATGACTCCTGGAGCCACCCACAGCACTCTGCACTCCCCTGCCAATTACACTTGAAATTGCGAGTGAGGAAACTTACAATTCCAGCGTGAACTGTGAGGCAGTTGCTCTAGAGGCCATGCCTTGACCCGGCTTCACTCATTTTACACGCTGGAGCCCGCTGCCTTCCTCAAGGACAGCATGGTTTGGGCAGCGAGCGCTCAGCCACCAGACAGCTTCAAGGGGGCTTGCCCTCGCACTCTGCTCGCTTTCACTCTCGGCCCACGGTCAAGGTTCTAATAAAAAGGGTAGTTGGCTCTAGCCTATCACGCCACCACACTAACCTCGCCACTGCTTGTGATGCCGCCGCACACCTCCATTTCTTGGTTCCACCGCTAGTCCTGAGGAGCGAATGGCAGCATCGCCCTTTCAGGAAAAATTGAACTGGAGCTACCGACTGTCAGTGCAGCCCAGCATCCTGTCTAGTAAGCTGGCCCGCTGGTACTGCAGTTGCTGCCGCAACCGCCGCTTTACCCTTAGCCCTGCCTTCAGCGACCACTTCCCAAGCTCAGGGTCCCTCAGAGGCTGGGAGCTAGGAGTATCTGCCGCACGCTTCTGCTCGCATACAGAAGTCAACTCTGTGCTGAGTCTCTCAGAGTTGCCACTGGTCTCATGCTCGCCACTACCGCAGACTTGATGGCCGCTAGACAGTGAGTGGCTCTCCCCGCCTAGTCAACCCGCTTTTTTGTCTCCCTCGCAGCTCCCCGGCCCCGGCTCCCAGCTCTGCCAATATGGCGGCCACGGCGTTACCTGTGCAGCGCTTGGAACCCCCTACAGCGGCGGCACGGCGGCGTCACTCGAACGTCAAAGGAGATTCCCCAGCCTGGGGTGGGGTTGGGGGTGGGGGTGGAATAGAGGGGCGGGGTGGATGCGGGGGACTGCGTGGTGATGTTGGGAAAGAACGGAGGGGGCGTGCTGCGTAGGGGAGGCAAGTGAAGAGTAGTAAAAGACAGTGCTAGCGTCTCAGTAAACCGGCCCACTCCACCGAGCATGCGCAGTTCTTTTCACACAGGCTCAGCAGGCTTTCTAAAGACAACTGAGCTATTTTGCTCACGGGAGAATTCACAAAAAGATTTCGGGAACCAGGGAACCCCTTACCCCAACATTTCGGGAGTCAGGGCTAGGGGAGGACTCCAGGAGTACCTGCTTACAGGGCTCAGGAAAAACTGTTGTCCTATACCAATCCACACTTATTTCGATACCTCCTGCTAAATCCTTGGGCTGCCTAGCAGCTAGAGGGAAAAAAAACGCTTTTGAAAGATAACATACTTGTGGTCACTATCAACCCAACCTCTGCTTATCGCTCTGATGCTCCGATGTTTGCCCCCACTACTGACAGCACGTTTCTAGTGGATACACATACACACAAACACAGAGGCCTGTAATTGGACCCTCTTTGTGGCAAGAAAAGCAGGGTGTCCGATGTTTATTTGTCTCTCATCCCGCTACTAGAATACTGGATTCATAGTGACAATAATAGCCGGGCGTGGTGGCGCACACCTTTAATCCCAGCACTCGGGAGGCTGAGGTAGGTGGAGCGTTGAGTTCGAGGCCGGCTTGGGCTACAACGCGAGCGCAAGGCCGGCCTAAGCTACATAGTGCGACCCTGCCTCAAAAAACCAGGGCTGGGGAGTTTGGCTCAGCGGCTTAAGAGCCTGCCCTGGCAAGCACAAGGTTTGTGAGTTCAATCCCCAGTGCCACAAAAAAAAAAAAAAAAAAAAAAAAGCATAGTGACAATAATTATAATTTTTATGTCAACTCCAAATCGTGATTTTGTACTTTGCTACACTAAGCCACACACTATACTCGGCTATTAACAGTATAGTGGTGATGAAGTATGGTCTCTTACACAGGAAATGAATGATCAAAATCCTTCTCAACAAAACACTGTAGAACTCAAAGTATCATTTCAAAAAGAGTTTTAAGTGCAATTGTAAGAGTGGCTAAGCCAGCTCAGTACCTTGGAGAGGTTTCTAACATACCAAAAAACACAAAATCTTTCACCCTTCTACATCTAGGGCTGTTGTGTTGTTCTAAGATCACTGAACTATGACTCCTGTTTACTTCACCACCAGACTTGGAGCGATAACAAGGAACAGGACATGGGAATTAGCAGTGCATTAGAAACAAGGATCATTAATAGTGCTTTCACTTAGTGCTTAAAAATCAGGGGGAAAGTGAGGTTTAGGAATATAATCCTGTAAAAGTGAACGGTTTGAAAGCCATGAGTGCCTGGCAGGCTCGAGGTCGTGAGTCGTGAGTTCGATGCCTGGTACCCCCCAAAAAAGTAATGAGTGCATGGAGCTATAAACCTTGAAAATGTGTGACTGTACACGCACAAGCAACTCAATAAATTTATGTTTGCCTGAGCTGGAACTGTTCATGATTAAGAACGATCATTTCACACTCTGAATCTCATTCCCTTCCTGCTTCCTCACAGCCTTTGTTCTGGAAAAATTAGACACACACACACATACACACACACACACACACACAGTCTGTTTTCCTCCTTCTACCACATCATCCCCATCAACAAAAGCATGCTGTTACTGAGTTTGGCTTGCTGGGTTGTGGTGCGGTTCATGACTTTCCCTTTCTTTAAATATTTTATTCTTTTGGTCCCCAAAACAAAACAATGTTTGTTTTGTTTCTACATTATTGATGAATTATTCACAGTCTCCATTGCTGGATCACTTCTCATCTTCCCAGTCTTTGAGTCTTGCAGTGTCAATGCTCAGTTCCTGACTTTGATCTTCCCCAAAACTCTAGGTATAGTATTTCCATATCCCATTGGAATCCATGCTTTAAATCCCATCTGTATTCCGAGTGTGTGCAAAACTAACTGCAACCACAACCTCTTCCTGACGTCAAAATTTACATCTGCAGCTTCCTATTCAACACTTTTACTTGGATTACTAATAGGTAGGTTTCTCGAATTTAGCCTATTCTAAACTGAACTACTATTGCTTTGACCCTGACCAATCTACTTATGGGCTAGTCTTCTCCAGGACAATTAACATCTGCCATTCACCTATGTTTCTTCTCATATCTTTCTTCAGAGCATCCTTCTAAGATCATCCTACCTGAAACACCACCCCCATAAATATCTGCTTTAATTCTCTTTTTTTCTTCATAGCACCAATGAACACCTCATATATTTGCTTAATTCTGCACCTAACATAATTTCTGGAACATAATGGGGCTCAGTAGTGCTTTCCAAATAAATTTGTCCTTTGCTATTGTGGTGTGTATTTGATTGTGTCACCTATTTTGTGAAGCTTCGTTAGCATGAGTACATATTACTTTTCTTACATATAAAATTAACCTAGAAGTTGAGGGCATAACTTAATAATATAGTGAGTGCTTAGCATGCACAGGAATCTGTGTTCAATGCCCAGCATCAATAAATGAATAAGTACAATTTAAACTTTATGCATATTCATTCATTTATTTTCTTTAGCATATAATTGGGCACACATCCGCCCACTGTTTTGTTTTGTTTTGTTTTGCTTTGCTTTGCTTTGTTTGAGACAGACAGTGTATGTACTCCAGGGTGCCCTTGAACTCACCATCATCTTATCTCAGCCTCATGAGTGCTGAAATCGCAGGCATGCACCATCATACCTGGTTACATCTCTCGCATCTTAAAAAAAATACTACTTTTCTTCAAAAACCCTTCCTCACTGATGGTGAAAATGTAAACTAGTACAAAAAATGTGGAAATCATCATACAGATTCCTCAAAAACCTAAAAAAAATTTAAAAATTAAAAAAGCAATTCTGTTTCACCAGCCACACCTCTTCTCAGTGTCTTCCTGAAAGAGTTAAATGCATCCTATTATAGAGATACATGGGTAACCATATTTACAGCAGCACAATTTTTAATAGGTAAATTATGGAAGAGGCCCAAATACTCATCAACAATAGAATGGCTAAATATATATATATATATATATATATATATATATATCAGTCATAAAGAAAGGTACATTTGAGTCATTTTGAAGAAAATAGACCCATATTGAAGCCATAATGTTAAGTGAAATAAGTCAGACATACAAGCTTAAATATTGCCTTGTTTCCATTGTATGACAAAATGAAAGTATAAATAACTTAAAGAGGAAAATAAAAGACAGATAGTAGGAAACAGGGAGATAGAACTTTTGCAAATGGGAATGAGAACAAGAGATGAAAGAAGAGAAGATGGAGAGGAGGGGAAGGGAAAGTAAAAAGAATCAAGATGTGGTGTGCAGATGTAGCAATACCCTACGATGAATATGTTCATTGTTTATGGCAAAAATATAATAACGAAAAATTTAAAGACCATTCTTCAACTCTATGGTTTTACTAGACTATAATATCTTACAACTCTTGAGTTGACAAGTCTTTTTAACTCTATCCTATACATTTTTTAATGTCTTCCTTCCCCATTTCCTCAGATCACCTCTTACAATGTTCGGTTGAACTGATGTTGCACTTTTCTACCTGGTCCTTCTGAATCTAAATTTATGCTTGCCAGACCGGCTGTCATAGCACATGCCTATAATCCCTTCACTCAGGATGCTGAGGTAGGAGGATTGCTCTGAGTTCAAGACTACCCTGGGCTGCAAAGTGAGTTCAAAGCCAGCCTGAGCTAAACAGCAAGAACCTGTCTCAAATAAATAAATAAATAAATTGATGCTTCCTCTTGCCTGCCAAATGATTTTCCCCAGTGTAACACAGTGACAAAAATGCTTGAAAGATTCTCCGTCACATCCAGTAAAATATACAAATTCCTTATCTCAATGAAGACATTTTTGCCATCCAGTTTTTATCTTTCCAGCCTAATTATCTCTATCTAGCACCATATGCTCTAACAAAACCAATACACTTATTATTGCCTCTTCCATTTTGTAGGCATTCTTATGCAATTTTTTCTTAATAATAATCAATACTAAAAGCTACTATTTATATGAAGTCTACTATTCACCAGGCATATGTCTTCCATGAACTCATTTGTCCTTCATGACAGTTTGTAAAAAGTTGTGTCACCTAATCGCTTCTCAACCTTTTGGCTAGGTTCAAGTGTAATATCTGTACTTATTAGTTTAATATCTGATATGCCCTCTATCAAAGGACAATATATTAAACAGATTTTTGGAGCTGAGAGATGGAATAGGAACTTACTTCATCCATTCCATGCATTGACCTGGTATTGTAGTACACAAAGGAACAGTAGCCCCACAGGGAAATGAAAGAAATGTTTTATCTCCTATAATTTACACACAATTAATTTAAGCATGGGAGAGATTCAGAGATTTTCTCTATGACCTCATAAGTATTAAATGAGAAATCTAGAATTGAAACTATGTCTTCCTGATGCCAAATCTTCTACCCCACTTGAAATTCTGTGAAGTATTTTTAAATTTATATTTCCCTTCCATACCCTCCCTCTATTCATCCCCTACTGAAAATTAGTCACTCAGATCTCCATATTTCCATAAAATGTTTTCCATAACCTTATTTCAGTTCTTCTTACTCTTTCCTTACCAGAAAACCTTGAGATTTATGGCATAGTGAATTGAATAACTTATTAAGCTCTGCATGCACAGCGTATGGTTGGTGTTGAATATGGTTTGTGTTATGACCAAAAAACACAACTGTAGCCAGATGTATTAAAGCTATGGACAGGTATACAAAAAGAAGTAAGACAAGTTTGAAGGTATTAATGGTTATTTGTTCTGTGTTGAATATGTCAGATATATGTGGTCTTATTTTAAATTATTAGTAATTATGGTCTGTTAGATGTCATTGCAGAGGAAATTTAAACTGCAGGTGAAGAAATATGACTTCATGTTTAAGCACAGAAGCAAGTACCAGTGAAGACTTGTGCTCCTCTGTTTTCTGTGAAGTATGCACAGCAGAAGTTTGTGCTTTTTCTTCAGTCTTCAAGAAAATTTTAGCCAGAAGTTGTACATGTGCCTTTGCATTACTAAATTTTCAATTACTAGAACATAATCTAAAAAAACTACACCATTGTTGAAAATATTTTACTGATACTAGATTTGGGATATAATCTACTTTATGAACAATATACTTATTATAAAATAAAATTATTTGGGCTTCACCATTATTTTTATTAAGTATATTGGATACGCTTATTAATTATATTTTATTAAGCAGTTTAAATATACATCATGATCACATTCATCATCAGGGACTTTTACCTGTACATGATGTATTTTCATTCCTCTTTTTTCCCACTCTTCTCACTTAAAACCATCTTCTGCTCATTTACAAACTTTTGTTTCCGTTTTATCTTTTTTCTCTCAGTTTTTCTTTTCCCTCTCTCCCCTACACAAGTTCCACATTTCTTTTGAACAATTTCTTTCAATTTCACAATGTCTATTACATATTTTGGATTTTATTTACACTTTCAGTTTCTCACACCGGAGAGTCAATATGATAGTTACATATGTACGTCCAACTTATTTCACTTGAGACAAGTTTCATCTATTTAGCTATAAATGTCTCAAGTCTATTCTTCTTTGTGGCTGAGTAGTACTCCATTGTATAGAAAAAAACACATCCTTTTTAATCAATTTAGTTTTTGATGTACATTTGGGTTGTTTCCAAGATTTAGCTATTAAAAACTGTGCTACTATAAACATGGGTGTGCAGGTATCATTAAAGTATGGTGCTTTTAATTCTTTTAGGAAGATACTCAGAAGGGTAATAACTAGGTCAAATTGGACCTCTAGTCCTAGTTTTTTGAGGAGTCTCCATACTGATTTCCACACTTATTGAACCAGTCTACCCTCCAAACAAACAATGTTGAATGGTTTCTTTTTCCCCACACCCTCACCAGCAATTATTATTTGTTGATTTCTTGATGATACCCATTCTTTCTATAGTGAAATGGAATCTCAGCATTGTTTTAATTTGCAACTCAGTGATATTGAACACTTTTTCATATATTTATCCGCTATTTATACTTCTTCTGAGAAGTGTCTATTCATTTTAGATGTCATTTTTGCAGTGGGTCTTTAAATTTAGGGAGCCTGATTTTTTTCAATTCTTTATATGTTCTAGATATTAGCCCCTTGTATGAGTAACAGATAGCAATTTTTTTAACTGTATGAGTTGTCTTTTCACTCTGTTGGTGATTTCTTTTCCAATGCAAAGACTTTCTAATAAGATGGAAGTGCAGCTGTTGATTCTCTGTGGTATTTCCTGTGTGATCAGGGTTTTTTTTTTTTTCATGAAATCTTTGCCTATACCTATGTCTTGAAGAGTTCTACCTATTCTTTCTTCCAGTAGAGTTAATGTTTCTGTTTTAATATTTAGATCTTTGATCCTTTTGTATTTTAGTTTAGTGCATGGTGATAGACATATGTCTCATTTTAGTCTTTGGCATGTGGGAGGCCACTTTTTCCAGCACCATTTATTAAAAAGGCTATCTTTCTTCCAGTGAAAGCATTTGGCCCCTTTGTCAAAGACAGGGTGGCTAAGTGCATTTGGGTTTGTTTCTGCATCTTCAAATCAGTTCCATTGATTCTCAGGTCTGGTTTATTTATTTATTTATTTACCATAGCATGCTGTTTTTATAGCAGTACCTTCGTAGTATTATTTCAAGTGAGAGGTTTTGATTCCTCCCCTGACTTTGCCTTTGTTGCCCAGAATGTTTTTGCTAATCTAAGTCTCTTCTGTTTCCAAATGAATTTTAGGACTTTTTTCTCTGGTTTTGTGAAGAATGCTAGTGGTATTTTAATTGGGATTGCATTAAATATGTATAAAAATTTTGTAAGCAAGGCTGGTTCTTACTACCTGTGAGCAAGGGATATCATTCCATTTTCTGATAGCCTCTTCAATCTCCTTTTTCACAGTACTGTAGTTTTCAATTTCAAGTTTTTTTATTTCCTTCGTTAGATTGATTCCTGTGTTTCTTTTTGTGTGTGTGCTATTATGAAAGGTATGGTTTCCCTGATTTGCTTCTTAGCGTGTTTGTTATTTGTGTATATGAATGCTATTGATTTTTGAGTTTTGACATTTTATCTAGCTTTTGGTGAAGTTTTTTGGGCCTTCCATGTAGAGTATCATGTCATTTTTAAATAATGATATGGTCTCCACTATTATAAAAACTCATGCTCCTAGCACTTCCAGAATTATAAAAAGTATACACTTAAACCTCCACGGTAACATTTTGCCCAGTGGCAAATGGCATACAATGAATGACTAGGATTGGAAGTTAAAGTGAGTAGCCATATATTTATGTGAAAAAGTTAATTGACCTACCTATCTGAGGTCCACTAAGGGAGTATAAAACATGAACCAAGGGCCTTTGATCAACGGATCACAGACTACTCAAAGTTTCTTCACTCTGGATCTAATTTCTAAACTGTGGCATACATAAAGGGATTAATTATTTTAGGAATAATTATAAAAAGAGACATGTAATCTATTGGTATTGTCTCCACATTTCCCCAAACCATATAATCCAAATAGTTTTAAAATGTTAATAAGCCTCAGAGCATAAATTCACTATTAGAAAATATTGGCATATCTTGTTTCAGAAATATACTATTTTTAAAATATGCAATTAATGTATAAAAGCAAGGAAATTTTAATTCTTTATGTAATAATCACTATGCCCATATTATTCTTAAATAATATCTTTTTGTTGTTGTTGTTACCAGGAATCGAACTCACAACCTCGTGCTTGCCAGGCAGGTACTGTGCCACTGAGCTATATTCCCAGCCCTCGAAATAAGATCTTAGGTGTTTCAGAGAACTTATTTTCCAATAATACTGTGTAACATTTTGCTCTTATGAATCAATTGCAGAAAGGCAAAGAATTCATATATACTTGTAAAATGCAAGCTATTTCTTCTATGTTGAAATGAATGACATTGTCTTAAATAAATGATAAACAGAATATTAATTTTATAGTGTCTCTTCTTTGGACAGTAACTAAAGTTTATATAATATATATAGAAAGTGAAATCCATTAATAATACTAGTTAGGGGGAGGATGAGTACCTATTTCTTGTAGTCCAGTCTAACTTTTAATAATTCTATGAAAGATACTTATATTTCATGGCTTAGCCAAAATCCTAATATCATTTCATTTCAGTAACAATATTTGTTCCAAAAGATTATCAACAAGTTTTATTTTCTTTACATTTCTAAATGTCTTTAAATCAGGCCAAAATATTTAATCAGAGTTTGGCTTTCTGGAAAAGCAGTGGGTTCTCATAACCCTAGAATGCTGTATCTACTATACAGGAAATGAATTTCAAGGGTGATATGAATCAGTGTAATAATTACTATAGTTGGAGAAACAGATTCACTTTTATAAGTCAAAGCAATAACACTATATATGAAGATAGTCTGACTATAATATTCTTCATGGAACTGCTCACCAAGGTTGAATCAGCCAACTTTATTGCATAAAACACAATTCTTCTGTTTGGATCCTTTCCAAAACTAGGAACTCCGTTAAGGCAATTCCTTCTGAGATAAAAGTGAACCATATTTTTCAGTTAAGGATATGTGTATAGTCATGTTACTCTGCTCAGAGGTCAACTGTATTCCTACATCTGTAAAGCAGTAAACATTACATCCACCAATTTGCCTTAATTCATATTTCCTTTTGTATATTGTTAGTACTACTTTTGTCACTTAAAGCATATGGTTAGAGTTTCTACCACTGAAGTAATGGTGAAGGCTTTCCTTGGGCCCATTTTTACCTGTTCACTAGTTTCCTTTAGAATTTAAGATTTTTAAGATTCATTTAAACTGAAACAGATAATTTCAGAATTATACTTATGCTCTAATTGGCATGTTATTCTAAGTCACCTATAAGCATGCATCACAATCATGTGCAAGACTTGCAAAAGCACAATCTCATCCCTAGCATGCCTTGTTCAGAAAAGTATTATTGGAGACTGAGCATTTGCAATTCTACTCAGCAGATAATTTTGATGCCACTGGTCTGGAAACTACACTTTAAGAACATCTTCTCTAATTAAACAAGACAAGTAAGATATTTTGGGAAATATTTTTTCACAAAGCCTATAAAATACATTCTTATTTCATCTTTTGAATTCACAGAAAAAAATGAATAAAGATTTTGGTATTAAATGTAATTTAAAACTGCAAGAGAATTTACAAAGGAAATCTTATGTAAGGTCAAACACACTTGAGGAACTTTAAGACTCCACTATATAAAATAGTTGGCATGCTAATGACAACTTATTATTAGTATACATAATGTAAGAAAATACTTAATGCCCTGTTTAGGAACTCAACTGGCAGTGTGGGAAATTTTTGACATCTCTAAAGAAGAGGATATAAATTCATTTAGATTGAGAATAAACAAAATGTGTGACGACATTCTAGATTATGTGTGGTCAACAAGTCACAGATAAACTGGCTGTCCTTAGGAAAATAGGTAAACATCTATATGGGCAGAGCATTCTTGCTCTGGTCCATTACAACTTTGGGTAGATGTAGCCTAGCACCATGGATAGCTCCCTGGAAACTAACTTAGGGTCTAAGTCTGGCCTCACTAAGTAAGCACTTTTCTGTTCAGATTCCACTCTTTGTTAGAATTCTGAATGTTAAAGTAGTCCACATGTTTATATAAAATTGAGAAATGGTTAATAATTATTTTAATTTTCCAAGAAGCGTTCATACATTCTATCAGACAAAAAGGGTGCATATTTTGTCATAATTTGAGAAATAAAAAGACATCTATAATCCCAGGTAGATCTACATTAAGGTTCATAGACAAAACAAGACTTTAAAATTCAAATATAGTTATGCCTTGGTATCCACGGTAGATTGTTTCTAGGACCACCCCCATCCAGATATTAAAACCTAGGGATGTTTAAATCCTTTTTATAAAGTGGCACAATATTTGCATATAAGATATGCAAATACTCTCATATATTTTAAATCACTTTAGATGACTTAAAATACCTAGTTCCATCTAAATGCTATGCAAATAGCTGTACAGTATTTTTTAGGGCATAATGACAAAGAAAAAATATCCACATGTTCAATAGAGACACAAAGTTTTTCCAAATAATTTTTATTGTGGTTTTGACTATGATTGAGTCCACATATGGATGCACAACCCGTGAATACGAAAATCCAACTATATTGGCTTTCCACTGTTAAACTGAAAACTACATTCATTATTTTCTTTTAGTACTTAGTGATTCATAGTTTGTTTTGTGTGTGTGTGTGTGTGTGTTTGTGTGCATGTGTGCAGGAATTCAACCCCAGGGCCTTACACCTGCTTTGTATGTGCCCTACCACTGTGCTATACTCCCAGGCTCTGAATGATCTTTTGAGTTGACATAAATTCAAATTCAAAAGGCTTTCCATGTGAATATTATACAAGTTCATCTTATAATTCCTTAACATACTCCTATAAAATTAATCGCATTTAACTATAAAAGGTTATTCAAAGACAATATAGCTTCTAACTTCTTCGGTGTTTGTGCTTTTGAGCATGATCTAGTATGTTTGAATGAAAATTTAATTAAACTATGATCAAAACATACTCTTAAGCAGAAGTCCAATAATAATATTTTTAATTTCAGGAGTATTAGTCAATATGAAGAATATTTTAGTTTTCCAAATTAATAGTTATTAAACAAAATTGAGTAGCAAACATTTGAAAGAATTTGCTATTTATTATATGACAATGAAATGAGATATCACTAAAAACGTAAATGCCTAAAATTGACAGACTTGGCAAGTTTTTAAAAAATAATAAAACATTAGCACTGTAATACCATTTATTAAAGAGGCTATCTTTCTTCCAGTGAACATGTTTGGCCCCTTTGTCAAAGATAAGGTGGCTAGATGTGTTTCTAGTTGTGGTTGTATCTTCTAATCTAATCAATTGATCTTCAGGTCTGTTTTTATTCCAGTACCATGCTGATTTTAACACAGTAGCTTTGTAGTATAACTTCAAGTCAGGCATTGTGATTCCTTCTGCCTTGCCTTTAAAGCAGGATCACACTGAGGCTCTTATAGGTAAATGAATGCGACTTGAGACCACACTGCTAAGTGAAATAAATCAAACACACGTGTTTAAATACAGTATTTTCTCCCTAGTGTAAGAAACTGAAAGAGTAAATAAGATACAAAATCTTCAATAAATATTACGAAACAGTAGGAAACTGCTCAAAGGGGAAAAAATAACTCAGCTAAGGAAAAGGAGAAAAGAAGGAATGGAAAAGAAAAAATATATAAATTTATATATATACACTTAAGATAGCTAAGATGATTGTATAGGATATGCTATGTACCCCCAAGTCCTCATATTTTTGATGGGGCTGAGTCTGATGCTTGTGATCAGTTTGTTGTCTAGCACCAGGATTAATTACGTGACTGCTACACCCGCCCAGGGTTGGAGCTGAGATACAGTATAAGGGAAGGCGGGTCTTCCTCTTGCTTACTCCCCGGCTTCCGCCCTCTCTCTCGCCAGCGTGGATTGCGGCTTGCAGCTTGCAGCCGCCATGAACTGTAGCCCCGTCATCCCATGCTGCCTTGGAGCCCACTTTATGGACTGAAACTCCCGAGAAACTGTAAGAATAAACCTTTCCTTCCCTAACTTTGGGCGTCAGGTATTTTGTCTTGGCAACGAGCAAAAAGTAACTAAGACAATGATTGTACTACTAATTCTATTAGTTTTTGGAACAAAACAGTTAATGTTCATAGGATTAGATCAATTTTGTATGTTTATATCTGGTAATCTGAGTAACTCTTTTGAAGACAACTATGCAAAATAACAGCCTTCATTATGTTCCTACCACCTTGTTTTGAAAGCCTATATTGTTATTGTTTTGAGTTCCTTGTTATTGTTATTTATTTGTCTTTTTTGTTTCTTGTTTTTCTTGTATTTTGTTCTGTTTTGTTTTTCCTTCTAATACAGAAAGGACAGATATACCTGTATAGGCTTACACATGCCTAGAACTTCTCCTAAAGAGTTTACAAGGATTGATTTTATTATGTGTGATATAATGAACAGCTACTTTGAAGAAAATAAAACATTATGGTAGCCATTACTGATTTCCTATCATCTTGTTTTTGAAGTCCAATAATGTTTTTATTCTTTGTTTTGATTGGTTTTAGTCTGTTTTGTATTATTTGATTTCAGTTTGTGTGAAGGTATTGGCAGCTAAGAAAACAAGAGACATTATGGTAGCCATTGTTGGATTTCCTATTGTCTGGTTTTGAAGGACCATAATGCTTTGATTCTTTTGTTTTGATTGGTTTTATACTGTTTTGTTTTGTTTGAATTTATTGTGTATGAAGGTATGGACAACTATTTTGAAGAAAACAAGAAGCATTATGGTAGCCACTGTTGATTTCCTGTTGTGTTGTTTTGAAGTCTCGTGTTGCTTGCATTGTTCTGTTCTGATCTGCTTTGTTCTGTTCTGTTCTGTTTGGTTTTGTTTTATTCTCTTTAAAATAAAAAAGAAAAGAATGTAAGCACTGGTCCACCTGTAATATTACATAGGGATAAGAGATCTGTATAAAAAATTTTATAAAATTAAGTTAAAATTATTGAGTTATTGGTGAAGTCCATCTATGGAATAGCATTCCTCTATATGTCTTCTTGGAGTTGCAGGGACTAGAAAAGCTGGTTTTTCTCTCTCAGGCTCTTCTCCTGCAGCTGCAATTGTTGACCATGAGAAAGATAGGCAAAAGAATAGAATAAAAAAAAACCTCTTGAGAAATGCAAGCTGGAAAGGGTTGGGGGAGCAGGATACAAAGATCTAGTGTTGCAGAAATTGCAAAACTTAGTCACAAACATTATGCAGTGGCAAAGTAAGCAGCAAGCAGCACACAGTGTTGCCCCTTTTCAAAAATATGAAGGCCTGTTTTTGTTTGGTAAGGGTAAATGAAAACAAAGTGTTTTATGCCCAAGTGAAGGGCAGAAAACTCTTCTAGTTGCACAGAATTAGAGAATTACAATCGATAGATAGGGGGAGAGGCCTGCCAAAAATGTAAGACAGAACTTGCATGGCATAGAGAAGATATTACTGTAAAAACTTGACTCCTGAGAACTAAAAATGCAGGACATAAGACAAAGCTGAACCATGGAAACAAAAAACTCCCTTGTACAATCCAAGTCCCGTTGTCCATAGCAAGTAGCAGATAAAAAGCACTACATTGGAAAATGAAAAACTATAAAGCTTTTTGAAAACATAGTAAAAAATCTTTCTAAGCTAGGATTGCAAGTCTTCAATGAAGATTCCTTAATATGACACCAAAGCATGATGCATTAAAAATAATAAATTGAATCTTATCAAATAATTTTTCAGTAGCTTTGCAAAAATTCTCATTAGGAGAATGAGAATACAAATACCAAATTCAGAAAACGTATCTGCACCGGGGTCCTGACCCCAGGACCCTGGAGGAGAACGAGAAGGGCCCCTCACGGGGCCCCCGCCTAGCTGGAGCGGCACCAGCGTGCGGGCTTGGAACCAGGGACAAACACCACCACCACCACCCCCAGTCAGCAACCTGCTGTTTCGGAGGTCTGGCTAAATTGATAGCAACCAAGGAACATCAACTAACTTTTGTTTTGTAGATTTGGCCACGCCTCTGGTCAGCAACCCAAGCATCTCTTTACAGCGGGCAATGTAGCAAGTATGGGGGATTCTCTTCTGTCTTATCTTTTATTATTAATAAAATATTAAAAAAAAGAAAACGTATCTGCAAGTCGCATGTCTAAAATAGGCCTTGTATTCAGACTGTATAAATAAATAAGTAAACTTGGCAAAAAATAAACAATCAATCCAACTATAATGTATGAAAATCATGGAACAGGCACATCTCCAAACAGAACATATGTTATGGTTTGTGTCTGGATGTTACCCCATTTAGGGTAGAGTTTGTGATTGATTCATGGTTCAATGCTGGGATTATGGATGTGAGTGCTACACCCACCATAGGGTAGGTGATCTACATACAATATAAGGGACAGAAAGAATCTTCTCTATAGGTTTTTATCTTTTTGCACTTATTGCTTTCATTGTTTTCCAGTCACCATGAACTGTTGTTTCTCTGCCATGCCACCCTGCATTGTAGCCAGCTGAGTATGGACTGAAACCCCCACAAACTGCAAGCTAAATGAACCTTTCCCTTTTTAATTTTGGGCATTAGATATTTTGTCTTAGCAACAAGAGAAAAGTAACCAACACAGAATGAGGTACAAGAAGTGTGGTCACTGCTGTGATTATACTGATCAAGTGGCTGAAGAACTTTTCAGAATGGCTTGTGGGAAGAGTTTGGAAAGGTTTAGAGATGTTGTTTGAAAGAGTAAAACTGGAATGCTTTAGTTGTTCCAGATGGGAGATTCTGATCAGAGCTCAGAAAGCCAGAAAATCAGTAAAGACCACGCTTGGGAGGTTTCTGCTAGGAAGGACTGCATTGGCTGTTGGACTCCAGAGGATGTGTGTTATGGCTTGGCACAAAGTTTATTTGCATTTTGTTTGTGTCAAGAGATTTTACATGAAACTAAGATTAAGGGTGGTGGACTAATTAAACTGGCAGAAGAAATTTCAAGGCAGACAAAAGTTGAGGTGGTGGCATGGCTATTACTGGGGGATTTTAACCAGATTTATGTTGTGAATCAAGAGCAAAAAGGCCAGCAGAATGACTTAAAATGTTATGAGTTTGGCTAGAAATGAAGCTCCAGTAATGCTGTGGACTACAAAGATAGAGCTGAGATGTCAGTTGCTGAGAAGAAAGAGGAAAATATAAAAATTGACCTGAGGGCATCAAAAGAAACAGCAATCCAGTTTTGCAGCCTTAAAACTGTAAAAGTGAAAGACTTTGCATTGAGCAGAAAGCTGCAGAGCACCATGTTCTAGAATGGTGTCAGCCACACTATGTTCCAGAATGGCATTGGCAAACACACCAGGCTCCAGACTGGTGGCAGCATAGGGAATTTGTTCCTCACGATCACGTTCAGAGTGCTCAAGGATCCAGTCACTCAATTCCTACATCCAAGAAAGAGTAAAGCCTGGATTTTTCTCCAACTGGCAGCAGACCTTGGCATCAGCCACGTGATGCTGGTTTTAGTCACATGCAGAATGCACCAACTTTGAATAAGTAAATTGTAGTACATCCACATAATAGAATGCTTCTTGATAATAAAAATAAACAAATGATTGACATTCTGTAATTTGAATTGATCTCTAGAGCATCATGCTGAATGAGAAAAAAGAACACAAAATCTTACATACTTTAAGATTCTACTTGTATTATATTGTTAAAATTGCAATATTTGAAAAATGAAGCAAAGAATTGTGGTTGTCAAGGGTTAAAGCTAAGAGAAGGATGTAATTATTAAAAGGAACAAGAGAAATATTTTTCTGTTCCGTATTAGCTCTGTATCCATATTATGTTGTTGCTACTCAAAATTGCAAGTGTGATAAAATTTCATGGATGTTAGATAGATGATAAATAAAGTTAAAACTCTGAAAATCTGAATAAAATCTGTACTTGAGTCAATATTAACCCAACGTCAATTTCCTGGTTTTGATATTACACTATGTTTATATATGATATTATCACAGTACCATTAGAGAAAGATAGAAGAAAGATTCACAGGAAAAGAAGAAAACAATTCAAAGGATGTTAGTACAACCAAATCAGTAATTGCATTAAAGAAAGCCACCTAAAAAAATCACAAAATAAAAAATTAGACTAACAACATGGTTTTTACAAGAAATTCATTTAAAATATAAGTACATAGCTAGATTAAAAATACAAGAATATAAAATGGCATTCCATGAGAACAATAGAAGAAAGAAACCTGGAGTGATTGTAACAAAATCAGACGATCATGCCAAGGATACAGAAAGAGATTACATAAAAGTAAAAAGATTTTCTTTTATTTAAGAGAAAAAAGACACATATAAGAAAGACAAAAGGAAAAAGAGACAAACAAACGACAACAGCAAATCCACAACAGTAAGGGTATAGGTTTACAAAACAAGAGGATAGGAATGTGACAATGGTTGCAATGTTGTGTATCACTACCTTCAACACAGTCGTTTACAATAACAGATATAGGCAAATAAAATTGATCTAATCATGAGTATTAACTAATATTTCTCAATAACTAATATATTCAGCAGTAAAGTCATTTTAGTTATCTTACATATAAGTATATACAGATTTATATCATTTTCCTTTTCACTTCCTTCTTTCCTCCTTTCCTCTTTCCCAATTACTTTTGCTCTTTGAACAGTTTTTTACCCTTACACAGTATTCATTGTAGATCTTGGATCATATATACTTTTTCAGTTTCTTACACTAGGGAGACAATATGGTATTTACATATGTGAATTTGATTTCTCACACTTATAAGTATGGTCTCAAGTCATGTCCATTTACTTATAAAAGTCTCAATGCAGTCTTTCTTGATAGCTGAGTAGTACGCCATCGTATAAAAATACCACATCGTTTTTATCCATTCCTTGACTGATGGGCACTTGGGTTGTTTCCAAGATCTGGCTATTACAAATTGGGTTGCTATAAACATGGGTACACAAATATCACTGAAGTATGATGTTTTCAATTTTTCTGGGAAAATGCCCAGAAGCAGAATAGCGGGTCAAATGGGATCTCTAATGCTACCTTCTTGAGGAATCTCCACACTGATTTCCACAGTGGTCGCACCAGTCTACACTCCCAGCAACTGTGCAGAAGACTTCCTTTTCCCCTGCAGTACCTCCAGCATTTGTTATTGGTTGATTTTTTAATCTTGGCCATTCTTTCTAGAGATGGAATCTCAGTGTTGTATTTATTTGCATTTTCCTAATGATCATTGATGTTGAACATTTTTTCATATACTTATTTGCCATTTTTATTACTTTCCCTGAGAAGTGTGCATTCATCTCAGATGCCCATTTTTGGAATGGGTCCTTGAATTTTAGGGGCCTGATTTCTTTTAATTCTTTATATATTTTAGATAGAAGTTCATTGTCTGATGAAAAATTGGCTAACACATTTTCCCAGTTCATGGGTTTTCTTTTCAATCTGTTGGAGATTTCCTTTGACATACAAAAGCATTTTAGTAAGAAGAGATCCCAGTTGTTGATTCTGGGAAGTGTTTCCTGAGCAATTTGATTTTTCTTCATGAACTCTCTGCCTACTCTTATGTCAACAAGATTTGTACCTACTTTGTCTTCTAGCACATTTACTGTACCTGTTTTAATATTCAGATCTTTGATTAATTTCGACTTTATTTTAGTGCATGGTGACAGACTTGGATCTAGTTTTAGTTTACGGCACATAGAAAGCCAGTTTTTCCAGCACCATTTGTTAAAGAGGCTATCTTTCTTTCAATGTACAGGTTTGGTTCCTTTGTCAAAGATGGGGTGGCTAAGTGTGTTTGTAGTTGTGGCTGTATCTTCTAATCTATTCCATTGATGTTCAGGTTTGTTTTGATTCCAGTACCGTGCTGATTTTATTACAGTAGTTTTGTAATATAGTTTCAAGTCTGTGATTGCGATGCCTCCTGCATTACCTTTGTTGTCCAGAATTGCCTTTGCTATTCTAGGTCAATTCTGGTTCCAGATGAATTTTAGGGATCATTTCTCTAGCTCTGTGAGGTAGGCAAGTGGTATTTGGGTTGGGATTGCAATCTGTATAATAATTTTGGGAGAATGACCATTTTTATGATATTAGTTCTTCCTATGCATGAACAAGGAATATCTTTCCATTTTCTGAAATCTTCTTTGATTTCCTTTTTCAGAGAAATGTAATTTTCACTGTAAAGAAACTTTACTTCCTTTGTTAGATTGATTCCTAAGTATTTCCCTTTTTTATATGTTATAGTGAAGGGTGTTGTTTTCCTTATTTCTGTCGCAATGACTTTGATGTTTTTATAAAGGAATGCTATTGATTTTTGAGTATTGACCTTGTATCCGGTAACATTACTGAATTTGGTTATTACATCTAGAAATCTTTCAATGGATTTTTGGGGGTCTTCTATGTAGAGTATCATGTCATCTGCAAATAATAATTTGAATTCTTATTTTCCTATCCTTATTCCCTTTATTTCTTTCTCTTGTCTAATTGCTCTGGCTAATATTTCCAGAACTATGTTGAATAGGTGTGGTGATAATGGACATCCTTGTTTTGTTCCTGATTTGAGGTTGAAAGTTTTCTGTTTTTGTCCATTTAGTAAGATGCTGGCTGTTGGTTTATGATATATGGCTTTTATCACGTTGAGGTAGAGTCCATCTATTCCGATTTTCTGTAGGGATTTTATCATGAATGACTGTTAGATATTGTCAAAAGATTTTTTTTCCATTTATTGAGATTCTCAAGTGATTCTTGTCCTTGGCCCTGTTGAAGTGATGTATTACATTTATTGATTTGTGTATGTTGAATCATCCCTACATTCCTGGGATGAATCCCACTTGATCATGGTGTATAACCTTCCTGATAACCTGGAGTATTCTATTTGGCAGTATTTCATTGAAGATTTTTGCATCTATATTCATGAGGGAGATTGGCCTGCAATTTTTTTTGGTTGGGTCTTTCTGTGGTTTTAGTGTTAGGGTAATACTTGCTTCCAGTAATGATTTAGAGAGACTTGCTTCCCTTTCAATTTCATTAAAGAGTTTGAGGAGTGTTGGCATTAAGTCTTCTCTAAATTTCTTTCAGCATTCAGCACTGAATCCATCTAGACCTGAGTTTTTCTTTGCTGGTAAGGTTATTTATATTTTCAATTTCATTAGCTGGAATTGGGTTGTTCAGCAGTTTTACATCTTCTTGATTCATCATTGGTAATTTATAGATTTTTAGGAATCTGTCCATTTCTTCCGTGTTATTGAATCTATGTGAGTAAAGGTTTTCGAAGTAGGTGTTCATAATCTTCGGTATTTCCACAGGGTCTGTAGTGATTTCACACTTTTCATTTCTTATTGCATGAATCTGCAGTTTTACTTTCCTCTTTTTGATAAGGATAGTTAGGGGTTTATCAATTTTATTTACTTTTTCAAAGAGCCAACTCTTTGATTCATTAATTCTTTGTATTGCTTTCTTAGTTTGAATTGCATTAATTTCTGCTCTGATCTTGATAATTTCCTCCCTTCTTTGAGCTTTGGAAGCGATTAGCGTTTCTTTTTCTAGAAGTTTGAAGTGTAGCATTAGTGTGTTTATGTGTGTTCTTTCCATTTTTTGATGTGAGTGTTTAGTGCTATAAATTTCCCTCTGAGAACTGCTTTCATTGTGTCCCACAGGTTTTGGTAATTTGTATTTGCATTTTCTTTCAATTGTGGATATTGTTTAATTTCTTCTTTAATTTCCTCTGTGACCCATTGATCGTTTAGGAGAGTATTATTTAATTTCCATGTGTTTATGTGGTTCTTGTGGAGTTTTTGTCATTCATTTCCAATTTTACTGCACTATGGTCCGATAATATGCATGGAATTAGTTCAGTTCCTTTGCATTTACTTAAGCATGTTTTGTGGACCAGTATATATGATCTATTTTAGAGAATGACCCATGTGCAGCTGAGAAGAATGTGTATTCTGATGTTGATGGGTGGAATACTCAGTACACATCTACTAGGTCCATGTGTTCACAAGTTTGATACAGTTCTGTTATTTCTTTGCTGATTTTTTGTTTGGTTGATCTGTCTCTCTGTGACAATGGGGTGTTAAGATCCCCCGTTATAACTGTATTGTTGTTTATTTGTTTTTTCATGTCTATTAAGAGCTGTCTTACATAGTTGAGTGACGCATTTTCGGTGCATATATATTGATGATTGTAATCTCTTCCTCTTGAAATTTTCCCCTAACAGGTATGTAGTGATCTTCTTTATCTCTTTTGATAATTGTCGGTTTAAATTTCACAGTGTCTGCAAACATGGTAGCTATCCCTGCTTTGTTCTGGGTTCCTGTTGCATGGAGTATTGTTTTCCAGTCTTTGATTTTTAGTCTTTGAGTTTCCTTTTGATTTAAATTTGTTTCTTGTATGGAGCATGTTGTTGGATTTTGTTTCTTAATCCACTCTGCCAGTGTGTTTTTTTTATTGGTGAGTTGAAACCATTTACATTGATTGATATAACTGATATGTACTGATTCATCCCTGTTATGATATCTCTCTGTTGTTGGTTTTCTACATTTTCTGTTTAATTATTTGCCCTGCTTAGTGGTTTCCTTTGGTTGTTGTTCTTAAGATTGTAGCTGTCTTTGTCTCTTTCAGTACTCTTTGTGGTGTTGGTTTGATGTCTATAAATTTTTTCAGTTGTTCTTTGTCATGGAAGTACCTTATTTCTCTATCAATTTTTAAAGATAATTTTGCAGGATACATCAATCTGTGTCAAAAGTTGTTTTCTTTCAGGATTTGAAATACTTCACTACAATCTCTTCTTGACTTAAAGGTTTGTGTTGAGAAGTCTGCCATGATTCTGAAAGGCATTCCTTCATAGGTGATCTGTTTCTTTTCTCTAACTGCTTTTAGCATACTGTTCTTGTGCTGTATTTCTGATACTCTAATTATTATATATCTGGATGAATATTTATTTTGGTTATGGTTATTTGGGGTTCTGAATGCCTTACTTACCTGTGTATCAGATTCTCTTCCCATGTTTGGAAACTTTTATGCTATTATTTCTGCAAATAGACTTCACAAGTCATTAGTATTGAACTCTGCTTTTTCATTGATGCCTATTAATCTGATGTTATTTCTCTTGGCATCATCTTTCAACTGTTGAATTGTTGTTTCTTGGTTCCTGGTTATTTTGAAGAGATCTTTTCTTTCATGATCATAAACTCCCATGCTGTCTTCAAGGTCTGAGATTCTATCTTTAGCTTCTTTCAAGCGGTTTTTCAGACTTTCCATGGAATTTTTAATTTCCTGGATTTCCCTTTGAATCTTTTTCATGCATTCTATTTGTGTCTTATATTGTTCATTCAAAGTTTCCATCATTTTCTTATTTTTTTATTTTTTTATCTTGATCTTTAGATACACTCAACATTTCTTTCATAATGATTGTCATTTCATTTTTAAGCTGAGAGATTATTTCTGATTTGAGTTTCTCTATAGTTTCATGGAGTTGTTTCTTTACTGCATTTGCTATCATTTCAGAGATGTCAGTTGTTTGACTCCCAGCGTCTTCCATTTTAGTGTCTGGGAGATTGAGACTGCCTCTTGCTTTTTTGTTTTTTTATTTTCTTCCTGGACCTATGTGGCTGGGCAGGCAGCCTCCCAATGGATTTCACTGGAACACTGTGCTGAGTAGAGCTTCACTCCTCCAGTATCCTTGTGGTTAGCCAGGGCACACACCCAGATTATGGTGCTGGACACTTGTGTTCTGTGGTCTGTGAGGCAGGCCACTTTTTCCCCTGAAGTACTTTTTTGAGTTGCTCTGGGACCCTGGGCTGGACAAAGTTTGCATCCTCCTTGTAGGTAGCAGGGTCACACACCTGGATCTTGTGGCCTGGGCCTAGAATCTGGCTGTGTAGTGTTCAGACCCCCCACAACCCAGGTGGCTAGTGGAGGTGCAGCCCTGGGGTGTGTCACTAGACCTTCATTCTGGTTGGTTGGAGTCTGGAATCTCCAGGATCCAGGTGACTAGATAGAGCACACCCTGAATTTTGGCACCACCAGTACCTTGCTGCAAGGAGGCTGCAAGGAGTTCAGAGCCTCTGAAGCACGGGGCTAGCCTGGGTGAGTACCAGGCATAAGCAAAAAGTTTAATTCATCAAATGTACTGAAAAAATTCTAAATGTAGTTGCATTTTACGGCAAAACATTGCAATACACTACAAAAACTGATTATTTGATGGGAGAAATGGACAAGTCTAAAATTATAAAGAGACTACTTCAACACTCCTGTATCAGTAGTTGATTGAACAAATAATACAGAATCAGTAAGAATACAGATGATTCAAATGACTCAAGTGACTTTAACAGTTCATATTTATGGAACAACACAATCAGGAAAATGGTGTGCATTCTTTTCATGTATGCATAGAATATTCATAAAGTCTAATCATGATGCAGGTGAGTGATGGTGAACTTTTTAGAGCTTTCAATGATACAAGCAACCAGGTGTGACACATGTGTATCACAGGTTCACCACCACTAACCTAGGTCATTAACTAAATCCTAACAACTTAGAATGATAAAATAATAAATAGCATATTCTCATACCACAATGGAATTAACCTTGAAACCAGTACCAGAAAAATATCTGAAAAAGTTCCCCAAATATCTGCAAATTAAGCAAAACCTTCCTCAGTAAACCGACGATTAAAGGGAAAGTCACAAAAGAAATTTTAAAATATTTTAATTGAATCAATAAGAAAAGTAATACATCAAAGTTGGAGGGATGCAGCAAAAGTCGTGTTTGGAGAGAAATTGATAACATTAAATGACTATATTAGAAAAGAAGACACATCTCAAATCAATAACCTGAACGATAAGCTACTTTAAGAAAGTGGAAAGATAAATAAAATTAGTAAACTCTAATCTACACCAACCAAGAAAAAAAAGAAGACACAACCAATACCTGAAATAAAATAGAGGCTATTGCAAATTCTATAAGTATGAAATTTATAAGGAATTATTAAAAACATTTTAGACACATAAACTCAACTATCTGAATAAAGGTATGGATTTCTTAAGATAACCAACTAATGAAATATCATTAAGGATCAGGCACAATATTAAAACATGAGGATTCTAAATTTGAGCCCAGTCTGGACAATGTAGCAAAACTTTGACTCAAATTAAAATTTTAGAAAGGACTGAAAAATAAAATAATAATAATAATAATAATAAGGACTGCATATTTAGCTCAATGGTTGGTGCTTGTCTCCACGTGCAAAACCCTGACTTCAATCTCCTGTACTGAAAAAAAAACACAAAGCTAGATATTCAGTAGAATATCATGCACCCATAAAATGAATGAACTATGGGTTTATTTTTCAAGGTGGAAGAATTCTGAAAGCATCATATGAAGTAAAAGAAATCAGGTACAAAAGACTGCATATTATGTAATCTAGTTTATATAAAATGCCCAAATAAACAAATCACTAATAACACAAAGTAGATTAGTAGTTTCTAGGGCTTGAAAGAAGGAAGAAATTAGGATTGATTATCAGTGGATACTATGTTTCTTCTTGCTATACTGAAAAACTCACAGAATTATGTAATGGTGATTGTTATATACATCTCTTAAATATGACAATACATGTTGAGATGTCTACTTTCAAGGAGCAAATTTAAAATTGCATAAAGAACATGAAATGTTGAGGTTTAACTGTAACAAAACACGAGAAGAATCTTAACTGACAAAACTCCAAAATACTCATAGGAGAAATCAAAGAAGATCCAAGTAAATTAAATGAGGTACAATCTTTATGGATTCAGATTCAGAAACTCAATAGTATTATGATATTAATTTCTCCAAATTGATCTTTAGATTCAGCGAAATTCCAATGAATATTGTGGTGCAATTTTTGTAGAAAGTTATAAACTGATATTGATGCAAAAAGTCAATGGCCTTGAATAGACAAAACAAGTTTTAAAACAACAAAATTAAGTGGTTTTCACTATTGGACTCCAAGATTTTCACACTGTAATCAAGAGACTGTTAACTGGAGGAAAGACAGACATAAAGGTAAATGGATCAGAATAGACTTCATAAATTGATTAATTGGGTTTTCACAATTTGAAAAGGGGAGTCAGTGGACAGAGAATAGACTTCTCAAGAAAAGCTGCCGAATAGGATATCCATGTTGGAAAATATGAACTTGGATCCATTTTTTACAACATATATGAAAAATAAATTCAAATGGATCAGAAACGTACTTGCATGTGATTACAATATGTTAGATTACTATATTAAATAGTGGAGAAAATGGTTTCATCCTTTTAAATGCATTTTATTCACATTTCTTAAACACATTCAACAAAAATAATGAGAATCATTTGAATTTGCTTAGATTACTTTCATTTTTCTTTTTGGAATGTCTTTTTAATATTTGTGGTTAAATATACGTATTTAAGGAAAATGATTTCTTTAAAAAGTAATATTTAACCTGAATATAGCACAAACTAGTTATTTATGTTTATACAACAAATATTGATGTTCAAAATATTTTTAAAGTAAAAGGTGGGGGTTCTGGGAAGATGGCAGAATAGTAAGTAGCAAAAAATCAACCTTTCTAAGACACAGAATGCAAACACTGGAAAGTAGCAAATTGGGGAAGAAAAGGAGGGAGATGGATCCTGAAGACCTAAAAAAGATCTGAATGGAAAGTGAAAGCTCACAGAGAAAGTGAAGAGACAAATCATAACCCAGAAAAAAAGAGAAATTCTGCACTTTTTGCCTGGCACTTGGCTTGTGGAATGAGATAGGAGGATCAAATCTGTAGAGTCACAGTTAGGGTGTATAACTCCAGAGGCCTCCATGGAAAAAGGCACAAGTGGAATAGAGCAGTAGATGCTGTGTGCTATAACCGCTGGTGAGTAACTCAAGTCAAAGTGACAGCTCTGTCCCCTGGAGAGGCTACTTGGGTGGACACCAAATGAACTTGGGGCTCACAGCAGCTATGGGTTGGCTTCATCACAGGGCTCCCAATGTTGACACCCTACTGGGTTATGGACAGCTCCTGGAGATGCATAGGGTCAGGGAGCCATGATCAAGCTGGCAAGAGACACTCAGTGTTGTGCAAGCTGACCAATACTGGTCCCAACCCCATACACAGAGATCAGGATCAGCCTGAGCTTTTGTGGATTTAAAAGTACGTGAACCAGCACCCTGCCTTAATCCTACTGCAAGTTTACTGGGATTATCCAGCACCCCAACCTAATGCTACTGCAATCTTGCTGGGATTTTCCAGGATGAATCTGGGCTTTGACTGCCTCCTTATGTTACCAATGGTGGCAGAGTCATGTCATACTTGAACACACCACAAAACTGTAGATGCCAGAAGATAACAACACACTTGAAATCACAGAGAAATTTCTTTTTTACTTTGTTTTTGTGCTTTGTTTGTTGTTGATTTTGTTTTTGTTTTTCTTTTTTGGTTGTTTTTATTTTTTCATGAGTGAGAACATTGCTGTTAGTTTTCTGTTTTGTTCTTTTTGTTTTTTATCTTTTTCTTTCCCTCCTGTCTTCTTCAAGAGTTTCCTGTGGCTTGTGTAATCTTTTATTCTTCATCCTTGCTTCTAATTTCTTTCTATTCATTTATTTCTATTTTTCCTCATCCTTTTTAAATTTTCTCCCCTTAGGATATAGCTTCACTGCTGCATGGATATTTACTGTATACAATTTTGTGATTTGTCTTATGCCTTGTCGTATAAGTTTAAATCTTGTACTGTTGATTAAAGGTGGCAAATTAATAGTCATCACAGTTTGTCATTTTCTAGTCTTTTCTTAATGCTAAAGTTATTACTGATTGCACAACTTTAGCCAAGATGGCATTGTTCTTGTGACCAAATGATCTTCCTTGTATGCCAATAACAAGTCTGTCTGGGGGTCATAAACAATGCTATAGTTCAGGACCAAAGAACTGGGTGCTAGGCAAGCAAGCACAAAGCTTTCATTCCTAGTAAGTTCAAGAGGCAAGATCATGAGATAGACTCAAAGGCTGAAAGCCAGCTACATACACCTAGAAGCCATCTTTGAAAAGTAGTCATTTCCAAAAGGGATCTCGATACTCATAATAAAGCTATTTACCATAAACAAATTAAAAGCCTCGGTGCAGAAAGCAAATTTTAAAACAGAGAGAGAAAACACTGAAGAAAGTTGCAACCCATAATTCCCAAGTCACCCAAGACATATCAATGGGGCACTGAGGTGAAAGAAGTTAAAAACCTCCCAGCTGAATTTTATGAAATGATGGCAGCAAAAGTAACAAAACAAATAAAGATGTTTTTAACAAAAATAAAACAGAATTAATTGAAGACTTGATGATCACAATGAAGGAAGTGATTAGTGAATTCAGAGTAAGACATAGATAAAAAAATAAATGGGATTTGGAATGCAAACCACAGCATGGTTTTCTAAATCACCTATCACAAATTAAAAAACCTATTAAAAATTGCAAGAGACCACAAGAAATCAACCAAAAAATGCTAGATGAAGACTAATGTAAGATTAACCTGAATCAAAGAATAATAAGATAGCATAAAAGGCACTAAAATAAACCTGTTCACAGGAGCAATAGTAGAAAACAACCCAAGAGTGGATAAACAACTTGAGATAAGTGTGGATAAACAGCAGATAAGTGGGGCATATACAACACGAATAGTCAGGATCAGAAAAAAAACTACATCGAGGCATATAAAAGTCATGATTCTGGAAATTCATCACAAGAACCAAATATCAAAACAGTTAGAGAAAATAAACAAATCATCTATAAAGGAAAACTCATTAGAATCAAAGTAGATTTTACAACTCAAAGCCTAAGTCAAGGAGAGCTTGAAGCAAAGTACTTCAAGTCCTAAAATAAAACAATGTCCAACTCAGATTCATGTATACTTCAAAATTATCTTTCAAAATTGATTGCAAAATAAGATACTTCCATGATAAAAACCCCTGAAGAAATTCAGAACCACTAAACAATACCAAAATTTTCCAAAGGATTTTCCAGGAAAACACAATGAAGACACCAATTCCAAGAGTACCATTAGAATAAATCCAGCCGGTCCAGCAAGAAAATACATAGGAAAAGAAATGATCCAGCAATGGGAAAATAATATGACAATGTTAAGACAATACATGTCACTTATAACCATTGATTTAAATGTTCTCAATGCACCAATCAAAAGAAAAATATTCACAGAATGGATCAGAAAAGAAGATCCAACAATATACATACAAGAAACACATTTACTTAAAAAAGAAATCTATATGCTGAAAGTTGAATGATGGAAAACAATATTCCATGTGACAGGAACCTGGAAAAATGCTGGAGTAGTTATTCTATGTGCAGATGAAGTGGATTTCCAGACAAGACAGATCAGAAGAGACAAAGAAAGTCACTACATACTTAAGAGAATATTCCAAGTGGAAGATATAACTATCATAAACACATATGAGCCAAATATTAGTGCACCCAAATATGTAAAACAAATACTAAAGTATATGAAAAAATCAGGTAATAACTAATACAATTGTAATGGGGGACTTTAATACTCCCCATCAAAAATAGATGAACTGGACAAAAAAAAAAAAAAACACCAAAGAAATATCAGAGTTCAGTCAAAGCTTTGAACAAATGGACTTGGTAGATACCTACAGAGTGTTATACTCAACAACACAATACATATTGTTGTTAGCAGCATACGGATCTTTCTCCAAAATAAACCGCATATACTCATAGAACATGCTTAAGTAAATGCAAAGGAAGTAAAATTATTCCATGCTGTATTGGGTGATATACTATGTACTCCCAAGTCCTCATATACTTTTGATGGAGCTGAGTCTGGCACAGGGATAGACAATGTGAGTGCTGCACCAGTCCAGTGGTGGAGCCGACATACAATGTAAATGAGGCAGGTCTTCCTCTTGTTCACTTCCTCTCTCTCTCGCCAGTGCACCTTGCTGCTTGCAGCCACCATGAATGGCAGCCCCACCATGCCATGCTGCCTTGGAGCCAGCTAAATATGGACTGAAACTCCCAAGAAACTGTAAGAAATAAACCTTTCCTTCCCTAATTTTGGGCATCAGGTATTTTGTCTCGGCAATGAGTGAAAAGTAACTAAGACAGAATTTGGTACCAGAGGACTAGGGTCATTGCTGTGACTATTCCTGACCATGTGGTTTGAGAGCCTTTGGAAATGGCTTGCAGGAAGAGTTTGGAAAGGTTTGGAGATGTCCCCTACACACCTAGAGCTGAAAAAGCTTAGGCTGTTCTGTATGGGAGATTCTGGTCAGAGGTCAGGAGACCAGAAGGCTGATAGAAAGCCTGCCAGTAAGGACCAGGCTCGGGAGGTCTCTGCTGGGAAGAAGGATCACATTGGGTGTTGGACTCCACATGATGTGTGTTATAGCTTGGCAGAAAGTTTGTCTGCATTATGTCCATGCCCAGAGACTTTACCTGAGACTGATTAAGGCCAATGAACTGATTAATCTGGCAGAGGAAATCTCCAAGCAGCGGACTGTTAAAGCCTGGCTATTATTGGGGGCATTTAGCCAGATTTACGTTGGGAATCAAGAGCAAGGAGCACAGCATGGTGATTTGAAACGTGAGTTTGGCCAGGAAGCTATGGACTGTAAAGATGGAGCTGAGACCTTGATTGCTGAGAAGGAACAAAGGAATAAAAAAGATGGCCTGGGGGCATCCCAGGAAGCAGTGAGCCTCCACCCTTTGCAGCCTCAGGTCTTCAAAAGTGAAAGAGTTTGCTCAGAGGAAAACGCCACAGAGTGTCATGTCCCAGCATGGCGACAAAGGCCACAGGGGACTTCAAAAGGTTCGTGGCTGCACCAGGTCCCAAAATGGAGGTGACCACACCAGATTCCAGAATGGTGGCGGCACAGAGAAGCTGTTCCTCACGATCAGGTTCAGAGAGCTCAGTGATTCAGGCAGTTGACCCCTACAGCCAAGAGAAAGAAAAGCATGGCTACTGCTCCAGCTGGTAGTAGACCTTGGCAGCATCCACGTGGCACTGGTTTTAAGTACAAGAAAAGGCTAAAGCAGCTTCCACCTCACCTGCAGAGAGCAGTGTGTAAAGATGTAAGGGTGAAGCCAAGAAATATGGATCACCCAAGGAAAGTTATGGAAGTTAAGACCCCCGAAAGTGCCTTGGGGGTGGAATCACTCAAGCCTTTTGGAGCTTGCAACCAGATTGTTTCAGATGCTGAGCAGAGAACTCCAGGACTTAATGATTGCCCTGCTGAATTTTGGACTTGCTTTGGTTCCAATGCTTTGTATTCCCCTGTTTGTAACTTTTGGAATGGTAATATTTAACTTGTGCCTTTATATGTTGGAAGTGCTTAACTTCATTTTCATTTGTACAGAAGGTTACAGTTAAGAGTTTGTCATAGATCTCAGAGGAGATTTTGGACTTGGACTTTTCAGCAATTCTGAAACTGTTAGGGTTTTGGCAACTTTTGGAGATGGACTAAATGGCTTTTATATTAAAAATAAATAGATGAGTCCTTGGGGGGTCCAGGGGTGGAATGTATTGGGTGATATACTATGTACCCCCAAGTCCTCATATACTTTTGATGGGGCTGAGTCTGGTGCGGGGATTGACAATGTGAGTGCTGCACGTGCCCAGGGGTGGAGCCAACATGCAATGTAAATGAGGCAGGTCTTCCTCTTGTTCACTTCCTCTCTCTCTCGCCAGCACACCTTGCTGCTTGTGGCTGCCATGAACAGCAGCCACACCACGCCACACTGTCTTGGAGACAACTAATTATGGACTGAAACTCCTGAGAAACTGTAAGAGATAAACCTCTCCTTCCCCAATTTTGGGCATCAGGTATTTTGTCTTGGCAATGAGTGAAAAGTAACTAAGACACATGCATACTGTCAAAAATTAGTGCAATGAAATTTTAAATTAATGGCAACAGAAGCCAGAAAACTACATGAACACATGAAAATTAACAGCCTCCTGAACAGCAGATGGGTAACAGTAGACATTAAAGAACAAATTAAACAGTTCCTACATTTGAACAATAATGCCAATACAACACACTAGAACTCATGGGAGGCACCAAAAAATAATTCTAAAAGGGAAATTTTGTCAAGAAAATTCCCACAAAACAAAAACAGAGTGATCTCAAAGAAATAAGATAATATTGAACCTTAAGCTTATAGAAAAAATAAGAGCAAGTTAAACCATGTGAGAGAGAAAATTATAAGTTGCAGAAATTAATGCAACTGAGACTAAGAAAAGAATAAATGAATCAAGGAGTTGGTTCTTTAAAATATTGAATAAAATAGACAAACTTTTAGCCAAACTTATTTTTTAAAAAACTGAAAGAAAATCCAAATTCATGCAATTAGCAGTGAAAAGAGCCAAAGAAAAAAATGAATTCTGCAGATTTCCAGAAGATTTTATCAATACTTACTTTAGAACCTGTACTCTAATAAGACGGGAAAACTCAAAAGAATTGAGCACATTCCTAGATACATATGAAATGAGCAGATACATATGAAATGAGCAGATTCCTAGATACATATGAATTACCAAGGCTGAATCAAGAACACAAAAATTCTAAATAACCCAATTTCTGTCAATGAAATTAAAGAAGTAAATAATAATAATAATAGTAACAGTAATAATAATCCCTATCAGTGTCGAGAATATATCTTAGCAGCACAACACCTGCCTGGCCAACACAAGGTGCTGAATTTGATTCCCATTAACAACAACAATAAAAAAATGATAAAAAAATAAATTTTAAAAATAATAAATAACCTACCAACAAGGAAAATTGTGGGTCCTGATCGACTCACTGCTGAGTTCTGTAAGAATTTTAGAGAAGATCTAATTCAAATACTCCTCAGACTCTTTAATAAAATTAAATGGGAAGCAATACTCCAAAACTCATTCCTGGAAGCATGCATTACCCTGATAACAAAAGCAGAAAATGTTCCAACCAAAAAAGATAACTACAGGCAAATCTCCTTAATGAGCATAGATGTGAAAATCCTTGGTAAGATACTGGCAAACAGAATGCAGCAAATCACAAAAAGAAGTATGATCATATAGAATTCACCCCAGGAATGCAAGGATTGCCCAACATATGCAAATCAATAAATGTAATACACCATGTTGACAGAACCAAGGGCAAAAACCACATGATCATCTCAATAGATGCAGAAAAAGCACTTGAGAAAGTTCAACAGCCATGCATGATAAAAACCCCACAGAAAATTGGAACAGAAGAGCTTTATCTCTGTATGATAAAAACCATCTATGACAAATCACTCTTGCTCAATATAATTCTGTGAACATTAGTTAGAGCAATTAGACAAGAGAAAGAAATAAAAAGAATACAAATAGGAAAGAAAGAAGTTGAATTATGATAATTTTCTGATGACATGATGCTCTAAATAGAAGACACCAAATATTCCCCCAAATGACTCGAGTTAATAATAAAATCCAGCAGCATAGCAAGATACAAAGTCAACACTCAACAATCTTTAGCATTCCTGTACACAAATAACAAACTTACTGAGAGAGAAATTAGGGAAACCATACCTTTCTTAATAGCAGCAAGAAAAATGGAAAATTTAGGAATCAATCTAATAAAGGAAGTGAATTACCTATACGTCTATAGTTACAATACTCTGAAAGAGATGAAAGAGGATATCGCAAAACAGAAAGACATCCCATGTTCTTAGATAAGCAGAACAAAAATGGTAAAGATGGCAGTAATTCCAAAATTGCTATACATATGTAATGCAATCCCAGTCAAAATACCAATGCCATTCCTCAGGGAATTAGAGAAAACAATCTTAAATTCATTTGGAACCCGATGAAATATAGAATAGCAACAGCAATTCTGGTCCAAAAAGGCAAGGTAGGGGCATTGCATTCTCCAATTTGAAGTTATACTGCAAAGCTACCACGACTGAAAGATCGTAGTATGGGCAAAACAAAACAAACAAACTTACAGACTCTAGAATTGATGAAACAAGAGAATATTCAGAAATAGCTCTCAGAACACTCAGCTACCTTATCTTTGAGAAAGGGAACAAATAGACCCATATCTCTCACTATGCACTAAACAGAAATTGAAATGGATTGACATCTAAATATAAAAACAGAAACATTTAATCTGCTAGAAGATAAAATAGGTAAAACTCTAGAAGACATAGGTGAAGGCAAAATATTTATGAACAAACCCTGATTATAGAGAAAATATTAAAAGAATCAATGACTTGCATCACAAGATTGTTTGAAAAGAGGAGAGGGAATTGGGAAAAAAGAGGAATCAAAATACATCATGTACAGTTACAAAACTCCTATGATGAATATGATCATTATGTATACTTAAAATGTAGCAATAAACTAAACAAAATTTACACATCAAAGAAAGCATCAACAGAGTGAATAGACAATGCACAGAATGGGAAACAATTTTTACAGCTACTCCTCAAAGGACCAATATCTAAAATATATGAAGAATTAAAAAAAGACCCCTTAAATTTAAACCCCTAACATAATAATGAGCATCTGAAATTAATATATATTTCTCAGATAAAGAAACACAAACAGTAAGTAAATATATGAAAAAAAACTGCTCTACATAATTAGTCATTCAAGAAATGCAAATTAAAGCAACACAGGGAGACTCAACATGACTGCATAGAGGAGGAGCCACATTGGAGCTACCCAGAGAAAATCAACTAAAAACACACGTATTAGGAACAAAGGTAGGGATATACATCTTGATAGCAAAATCAACCTGAAATAAGAGACTGTTAGATCAAACAAAACATAGACATAGGATTTTACAAAATGGTGATTCAGCCCATGGGGCCTCTGGTGGCACAGCCAACTGTGTGCCGAGCAAGATTCGCCATACTGTTAATTCTCCAAAGAATAGATTGCCAAAGTGAGGCTAACTCAAGCCAAATAGGATAGATTTAGTATGCAAGGCCCCTTGCCTCTTGTGCCTTCTTCTACAGAGGACATTGCAGCCTATCACCAAATTTTGTTGGCACAGCTCCCTCTCCAATGTGCTGCTTTCTTTTTTTTGGGGGGGGGGTCATGCATCCTAACTAACTGGAACCCCTAACTAAAACAAGGTTAGGGACCACAGCGAAAGTCATACACAGTCCTTCCTCTACTGAGACAATTGACAAGGATGCACACATATTGACATTAAACAATTGTGGCACTTCCCCATTGGAAGAGGTGATCAAAAGCAGACCGAGCAGCCTTGAGCTGCTTCCAGGACAACAACAGAAGAAGTGAGTAAGTAAAGCTAGGAGCTATGTTGGCACAGAAGTGGCAGCAGTGGTGAAGATAGTGAGTGGAACAGCACAACCTCTCCCACACTGAGACGAGTGAGGTTGGAACTCCCCTGTGGCAGAAGAGATTAAATTGGAACAGGCTATCCCTGCAGTGAGTACCAGAGCAGAGAGTGAGAGCACACAACATAACATCCCTCCTGGCATCTAGGGGCAGGAAACGACAGAGACATGCCAGTTGAAGTGAAACAGAGAAGGCTGGTCTCACAAAGAGGAGCCAACTTTACACACTGGGAGCAGCCTCAGGCCACCTCTGTCTGACGGCACTAGAGCAACTGGGAGAGAGATACAGAGACAAGCAGGGTTTTATTAGTTTGTTTAGGTCTTTAACTTTCTTTTTCATCTGATCTATTCATTTTCTTTCTCTCTTTCCTAGAGTATATCTAATAATTTTATGATATGTACAAGCGAGTGAACATTCTTTCTCTTCTTTCTTTTTTAAACACAAAGTACATTTATTAGAAAAGAAGAAAGTTATGAAATACCCTCATATCTTTCCTTAAGAAATTAGACATAAGACAGAATAAAACCAAGAACAAATAGAATAAAATAATAAAGATCAGAAAACACAATCCCTTATCAAAATGCCAACTTCATTTTTCATAAAAATTAACATTTTAATTCTTACCTTTCTGTGGAAATGCAAAAGACTCAGAATAGTCTAATTCACTTTGGTAAAGACACAAAATTAGCACTCCAACTCTCCCCAATTCCACTACTTATCACAAATTTACACCAATCTTGACAAAACAACATTAATATCAAGATAAACAAATCACCAAGCTACCAATATGATGTTCCAAAATAGATACCCACATAACAGACAATTGATTTCTGGCAAAGATGCAAAAGCAATTAAATGGAGAAAGAATGGTATCTTCAGTAAATATAGTAGAACAACTGGATATCCACATGCAAAAAAGCCCCAAAACTTATAGCATGTTAAAAATTTCTTAAGAAATTGAAAAGTCAACTCAAAATGGCTCACTGTGGGTTAGTTAAAGTAAAGGCAGGTTTTTGGGATCATCCCAGTAGAGTATCATGCCATCTGCAAGTAATGATAGTTTAACTTCTTTCTTTCCTGTCTTTATTCCTTTTATTTCTTTCTCTTGTCTAATTGCTCTGGCTAAAGTTTCCAGGACTATATTGAGTAAGAGTGGAGACAGTGCACATCCTTGTCTCATTCCTGATTTTAGAGTGAAAGCTTTCAGTTTTGTCTATTTAGTATGATGTTGGCTGTTGGTTTGTCATAGATGGCTTTTATCAGATTGAGATAAAGACCATCTATTCCAATTTTCTGTAGGATTTTTATCATGAATGGGTGCTGGACTTTGGCAAAAGCTTTTTCTGCATCCATTGAGATAACCATATGATTTTTATCCTTGGCTCTGTTAATATGATGTGTTACATTTAAGGATTTATATATGGTGAACCATCCCTGCATCCCTGGGATGAATTCCACTTGACCATGCTGTACAACTTTTTTGACGATTTGCTGCAGTCTGTTTGCCAGTATCTTTTGAGGAATTTTGCATCAATGTTCAGTAGAGAGATTGGCCTGTAATTTTCTTTCTTAGTTGGGTCTTTCTTTGGTTTTGATATCAGGATAATGCTTGATTCCAGGAATCAATTTGGGAGTATTGCTTACCTTTCAATTTCATTAAACAGTTTAAGGAGAGTGGTGTTAGATCTTCACTAAATTTCTTGTGGAATTTAGCATTGGATCCATTAGGGCCTGAGCTTTTCTTTGTTGATAGGTTTTTAATTACATCTTTAATTACATTTATTCATATTGGGTTGTTTAGGATTTTTATATCTTCTAGATTCAACTTTGGTAATTCATATGTATCTAAGAATCTGTCCATTTCTTCTGTATTTTCCATCTCATTAGAATACAAGTTTTCAAAGCAGGTATACATAATTTTTCGGATTTCTACAGGGTCTGTTGTGATTTCACCCTTTTCAAACCTAGTTGCATGGATTTGAGTCTTTTCTTTCCTTTTTTTTATATGTTTGGCCAAGAGTTTGTCAATTTGATTTAATTTTTCAAAGAACCAAGTCTTCAATTCAGTGATTTTTTGCATTCTTTTTTAGTCTCCAGTGTATTAATTTCTGTTCTGATCCTTATAATTTCCTCCTTTGTATGACCTTTTGATTTAGCCTGCTCTTCTTTTTCTAGAAGTTTGAGATTCAACATTAAGTTGTTTATATGAGCTTGCTCTGTTTTCCTGATATGGGTATTTACTGCTATGTTTTCCTCTTAAGACTGCTTTCATTGTGTCCCGCAAGTTCCGGTATATTGTATTGTCATTGTCATTCAACTGTAAAAGCTGTCTAATTTCTTCTTAAATTTCATCTGTGACCCATTGATTGTTCAGAAGGGTGCTGTTTAATTTCCATGTGTTGATGAAGTTTTGTGGTTTCCTTTGGCAAGGATTTCCAATTTTATTGCACTGTGGTCTGATAGTATGCATGGAATAATTTCAATTCCTTTACATTTAGTTAATCATGTTCTCTGAAACAGTATATGGTCTATTTTGGAGAATGTCCCATGTGCAGCTGAGAAGAATGTGTATTCTAATGTTGTAGGGTGGAAGACTCAATAGACATCTACTAAGTCCATTTGCTCAAAAGTTTGATTTCATTCTAATATTTCATCATTGATTTTTTTGTCTAGTTGATCTGTCTTTTTGTGGCAGTGGGGTGTTGATGTCTCCCAATACAATTGTATTAAGATTTGATTTTTCATGTCCATTAATAATTGTTTTATATAACTGGGTGCACTAATATTTGTTGCATATATATTTTTGATTGTTATCTCTTCCTCTTGAATTGTTCCCTTTACCAAGATATAGTGACCTTCTTTGTCTCTTTAATCAGTCTTGGGTTGAAATTCACTCTCTATGCAAATAGAATAGCAACCCCTGATTTTTTTCTGATTTCCTGTTGCATAGAGTATTGTTTTCTATCATTTGACTTTCAGTCTATGAGTTTCTTTTGGTATTAAATGTGTTTCTTGCATACAACATATTGCTGGATCTTGCTTCTTGACCCATTCTCCCAGTCTGTGTCTTTTGACTGGTGAATTGAGACCATTAACATTGATGGTTAAACCTGATATGTATTGAATTATCCTTGTCATGTTATTTTTCTATTATTGACTCCCCCTTTTTTTTATTTTTCCCTTCCCTCTAACTGTTTGCATTTCCTGATAAATGCCTTCTGTTCAGGTTCATGGAGTTGTGATCCTTTTTATCTCTTTCTAAACTGTCCTTCAGAACATTTTGGAGTACTGCTTTGGTGATCATAAATTTCCTCAGATGTTCTTTGTTATAGAAGTATCTTATTTCTCCATTTATTTTGAAAGATAATTTTGCAGGATACATCAATCTGGGTTGAAAGTTGTTTTCCTTTAGAACTTGGAGTACTTCACTCCAAGCTCTCCTTGACTTGAGAGTTTGTGCTGAGATGTCAGCTATAATTCTGAAGGGTTTTCCTTTATAAGTGACTTTTTTCTTTTCCTAACAGCTTTTAAGATTCTACTCTTTTGTTGAATTTCTGGAATCTTGACTATGATATGCCTGGATGTAGACTTTTTAAAATCATTGCTAGTTGGAGTTCTATATGTCTCATTTATTTGTATGTCAAATTCTTTTTCTCTACCAGGAAAGCTTTCTGTCACGATGTCTGTGAACATGTTTTTAATGTCATTTGTGGTATCTCCTACTTGTACATTGACTTCAATGAATCTGAAGTTATTCTTCTTTGTCTCATCTAGCAGCTGCTTGATTGATTTCTCATGGTCCATTGCTAGTTTTGAGAAATCTTTCTTTTCCTGGTCACTAACTGCAAGCCTGTCTTCAATATCTGAGATCCTGTCCTCACATTAGCCTAATTTGATTTGAATACTTTCAATGTAGTTTTTATCTTCCTGGGTATCTGCTTGTATCTGCTTTATGGACTCCATTTCTGTCCTGTGCTGATATTCCATAATGTTCTTCAGCTTGTCTATTTTTTTGTCTGTCTGCTCTAACATCACTACATATGATGTGTGACTTTGTAATCTCTGTAGTTATTTGAATGATTATTTCTGATTTCATTTTTTCCAGAGCCTCATTCAATTGCTTTGTTATGACTTCAGAGAGACTTGGTAGGGAGCTTTCAAATTTACAGCCTCATTGCCTCCTGAGCTTGCATTTGGTTAACTGGGTGTCTGAGGTTTTGTCTTGTTTAAGTGTCTTCTCATTTATTTTCTTTTTTAGATTAATTCCTAGAGTGATACTTGTTAGTTGCCTGTGGTGGGTTGCTGTATTGGTGGTATTAAGGATATCCAGTTGATGATCATTTCTCTGAGGTGTCTTCCAGGTGTATCTTGTTCCCGGGGTTCAAGTCTATTGGAAGATCCCACTCTCTCACTTTGTTAAAGATGAGAAGCTATTGCTTACCTAGCCAAGTCCGTGACTCTTTGGCACCATGCCTCAGCACTCTCCATGACCACCAGTCAATATCAGTCCTGGACCAGCAGGGCCACCAGCTATCCAGAACAATCATGTCAACTTTGTCTGTAGTGGCACCAATAGCACCAAACACAGTCAACAGAACAATAAACTGAGCCAACCCCTGATTTGCAACACTCAACTGTATGAACTGAATTTGTGACCATACAACGGAATGCAAAACAATCATATACAATACATAAGTCCGCAGTATGTCAATTCTGCTCTCAAGTGTCTGGATTCAAAATGAATTAAGGAAAAAACAGAGAAGTGGGAAAAGAGAAAGAGGTTACAAGTAGGTTGGAAGGCAAAGATGGATCCCACCAACTTGGGGGAAATTGATGCAGAAGACTGAAGGAAAAGAGAGCTGGAAGAGACAAAAGGTAGAAAAGAACAAAACCACACTCACAACGAGGCCAGAATCCACCCTCACACTCAAAAAAAAAAAAAAGTGGAGACATCCTCCCTAATTGTGCACTGTATCCCTGCAAGGCAGAGGTTGCTTTATGATGGAGTAGTAGACAAACTTAGCAGGCCTGCCCCGAGACCAGACTCATTGGGTTCACCATGTTCCAAGCAGTTTCCATGGGTCTGTGGCCAGCTAGAAGCTGCTGGAGGAAGCCAGCAGCAGTTCTGGTTCTGGGCTTATTTGGCCTGACTCCAAAATGGCTCCTGGCCAATCGCTCTCTCCCACATGTGCCCCTCCCCTCCACCCCAAGTCTCTCCAAAGAGGCCCGCAGAGTCACCAGCTGCCACCGATACCATGGCCACACATCTCCAGGTTCAAGCAGCACCCCTCATGCAGTGAGTCTGGCTCTAAGCAAAGGCCCCACCAGCTACCACCTTCTTCTTCATTGAAGTTTTTCTTTTTACTCTCTCTGTGGGCTTCAATTCAGACTTCAGACTCTTCCTGGATCCAAGGTACCCACTTCCTTCTTATCTTCTTCCTGATGGTATTTTCCCACATCTAGATGGAGTCTCTCAGAGAGACTGTTTCTCTGCTGCTTACTACTCCACCATCTTCCCAGAAGTCCTCCCTTTCTCTTTTTTCTGATCTGCTTTGATAATATTTTACTTTCTGCTTTATTATTTCTCTCCTTCTCCCTTCTCCAGTTTTGCAAATCTTGGGTGATCATTCTTTGTCCACCAGCTTTGCTTCTTCTATATTTCACTTAATTTAGCTTTCAGTTTTGTCCCCTATCTCTCTTAATTTTCCCCACTACTGAGTAAAATCACTCTATTAATGGGAGTCTCTTTGTATACAAGTTCCTGAATAATGTTGGATTTTGTTATGTAACCCTACATCTTGCCTAGATCTCTATGGTTAAGGGTACCAAATTAATAGTTGCTACAGTTTGTCAGGTTTTAGGCTGTGTTTGATGCTATTTTTATTGCTAATTGTAGCACTTCAGTCAGGATGTCACACCTGCTGTATTCAGTTGTTTTCCCTTGTATAACAATTCTGTGATTTTCTGGGATCATAACCATCACCATTGTCCAGTAACAAAGGACTGGATTCTGAGCCAAATAGATAACAACATCTCACACTTCCTAAATTGGGAAGGTATGATTTTGGGACAGATAAAAAGACCAAGAACCACTTTCACATAGAAGACACCCCTGAGGAACAGACATCCCCTAGGGAAGCCTCAGTACTAGTGATAAAAGTATCTACTGTAAGAAACTTAAAGCATCAACATGGAAAACAAAATAAAACAAAAAAGAAAATGATCAGACACTGAAGAAAAATGCAACCCTAGACCTCTAGTTCATCCAGGACAAATCTGGAGGACAAAGAGATAGACAAAATAAGAAGCCACAAACCTGAATTCTCTGAAATGAGTGCAGCAGAAGTAAAAAAAAATGCATGCAGCTATGGAAGAAATCAGAGAAGAAATAATCAACCAGGTGAAAATAGATGATGGCCATAACAATGGACTTGCTCAGCAAATCTAAAGTAGACATAGATTTAAAAAATAGAGGAGCATAGAAAAATGATGTAAATCATGATTGCCCGACATAGGAAAGGAATTAATTTATGAAACAGATGCAAACACATATTCAGAAAATTAAAAGTTCTTTGACATGTTAGAAAATATAGTGAAAGAAAATAAAGACAGAATATCAGACTTAGAAGACAGGATCACATTAGTGATTATCAAAAGAAAGATCTCTTTAAAATAGCAAGGGACCATGTTATAAAATCCAACAGCTGCAGGATTATGGAAGGAGCAACACAAGATTGATAAGAGCAAAGCAATCAGTAGTCAGCACAAACAACAAAAAACATGTTCATAGAAGTAGTTGCAAAAAAATTCCCAGGCATGGAAAAACAATTAGATTTACAGATAAGTGAGGCATATAGAACTCCAATTCTTCATGACCAAAATAAAGCTAAACCAAGGCATATAAAAAGATTCCAGAAATGCAGCACGAAAACAGAATATTAAAAGCTGTTAGAGAAAAAACACACATCACCTATAAAGAAAAGACCATAAAAATCGCAGCAGACTTCTCAACACAAACCCTTAAGAAGAGCTTGGAATGAAGAGTTACAAGTTCAGAAAGAAAACAACCTCCAACCCATATTGATGCGCCCTGCAAAACCATCTTTCAAAATCAATGGAGAAATAAGAGACTTCCATTGAGATGGAACAACTGAAGAAATTCATGACCACTAATCCAGTCTACCAAAATATTTTGAAGGATATTTTAGAAAGAGATTAAGAAGACTAAAATCCCAGAAACACCAATAGAAAGAATTCACCAACCAGCCAAGCAAATAAACAGGGGGGAAAGGCAAGGAACCAACAACAGGAAAATAAAATAACAATGAAAATTCAATAAATATAAGCTATAACCATCAATGTAAATGGCCTCAATTCACCAACCATAAGAAGGAAGAAGAGACTTGCAGAATAAATCACAAAACAAGATCCAGCAATATGCTATACACGAGAAACACATTTAACTCAAAAAGAAATTTACAGACTGAAAGTCAAAGGATGGGAAACAATTCTTCATGGAACAAGAACACAGAAAAAAGCAAGTGTAGCTATTCTATTTGCAGACTAAGTGAACTTCAAGCCAAGACAGATCTAAAGAGTTAGAGAAGGTCATGACATACTTGTTAAGGAAAAACCCCCAAGATGAAGAGATAACAATAATAAATATATATGTACCAAATACAGGCACAACCAACTATACAAAACAAATAAAACTGGGCATGAAATATCAAATAAGCACTAACACAATACTAATAGGGGAACTTAATACCCTTCTGCCACAAATAGATAAAAAAGACAAAAATGAACAAAGAAATATCAGAACTCAACCAAAACTATGAACAAATGGATTTAATAGATGTCTCCAGAGTGTTCCACTCCACATCAAAGTATGCAATCTTCTCAATGGCACATGGGATATTCTCCAAAATAGATCCCATTCTAGCCCATAGGACATGCTGAAGTAAATGGAAAGAAATTGAAATTATTCCATGCATATTATTTCACCATATTGCAATGAAGTTGTAAATCAATGACAAATGAAACCATAGAAACTCCATACATACATGAATATAAAATAACACACTCCTTAACAACCAACCAATGCTTCAGAGGGGAAATTAAAGAAGAAATTTTTTAAATCTCTACAATTGAATGATAATGTCAATATGACATACCAGAATTCATATGATGAAATGAAAACAGCCCTAAAAGTGAAATTTATAGTGGTGAATTCTCATATCAGGAAAACAAAGAGCTCAAATAACCTAATGTTGAACTTCAAACTTCTAAAAACAGAAACACATATCAAGCGCAAAGCTTGTACAAGGGAGGAAATTATAAAGAAAAGTTCAGAAATTAATGCAATTGAGACTAAAAAAATACAAAAATTCAATGAATCAAAGTGTTGGCTGTTTGAGAAATTAAATCAAATCGATAAACCCTTACCAACTGTATTGCAAAAAGGAAAGAAAAGACTCAAATTCATGCAATAAGTAATGAAAAGGCTGAGATCATAATGGATTCTGTCGAAATGAAGAGGATCATGAATACCTGATTTTGGAAACTCTACTCTATTAAGATGAAAAACACAGAAAAAGTATACTGATTCTTAGATACACACAAATTAAAATGAATCAAGAAGATATAAAAATTCTAAATAATCCAATATCAGTCAATGAAATTGAAAATGTAATTAAAAACTCTTCCACAAATAAAAGCTCAGGTCTGCATGCCTTCACTGCTGAATTCTACAAGAAATTTAGAGAAGATATAATTCCACTACTTCTCAGAAATTTTAATGAAGTTGAAAGGGAGACAATGTTCCCGGTATCATTTCTAGAAACTAGTATTATGTTGATACCAAAACCAGATAAAAGTCTAAGCATAAAAGGGAACTATAGACCTACATTCCTAATGAACATAGATGAAAAATCCTTAATAAGATACCTACAAACAAAGTGCAGCAAAATATCGAGATTATACACGATGACCAAGTGGTATTATTCCAGGGATGGAGGGGTGGTTCAATATACATACCTAAATAAATGTAATACACCATATCATCAAATCCAAAGACAAAAACCATATAATCATCTCAAAAGATGCATAAAAACAATTTAACAAAGTCCAGCATCTATCATGACTAAAAAATACCTGCATAAAATTTTACTACGTGGTTTTTAACTCAATCTGATAAAAACCATCTGTGACAAACCAACAGTCAACTTTATCTTAAATGGCCAAAAATTGAAAGCTTTCACTCTACATTCAGAAGCAAGACAAGTATATCCACTATTACCACTCATTCTATGTAGTTCTGGAAATTCACTTTCATAGCCAGATACAAAATCAGTACACAAAAATCAATATCATTTCTGTATGCAAATAATAAACTCGCTGAGAGAGAAACTGAAAAACAAGTGCTTTCACAATAGCATAAAAATGAAATATTTAGAAATCAAACTAACAAAGGAAGAAAAAGATCTCTGTATTGAAAATTACAGTAATCTGAAAAAGGAAATTGAAGAGGATATTGGAAAGTGGAAAGATATTCCTTGCTCTTGTGTAGGAAGAACCAACATAGTGAAAATGGCCATACTTCTAAAATTGTTACACACATTTATACAAATTTAATACAACCCCAATCAAAATGCCATTAGCATATCTCACAGAAGTAGAGAAAACATTCCAAAAATTCATTTGGAACATAGAAAGCCAAAAACACTCCGAGGACAAAAAGGCAAGGTAGGAGGCATAACAATCCCTAACTTGAAATTATAGTACAGAGCTACTGTGACAAAAATATCATGGCACAGGTAAAACAAAACAAAACAAAATAAAATAAAACAAACAGTACAGACCAGAGGATTAATGGGGCATATTAGAAGTTACAGAAGCAAGTCTGAACACACTTATCCACCTTATCTTTGAAAAAGGGACCAAACATGTTCACTGGAAGAAAGATAGCCTCTTTAGTAAATGTTGCTGGAAAAATAGACTTTTCACAAGCTGAAAACTAAAACCAGACCCACGTATATCATGCAGTAAACCAAAATCAAATGAACCAAAGATCTAAATATAAAAACAGAAACACTAAATCTACTGGAGTAGAGAATAGTTAGAACTCTTGAAGACATAGGTACAAGCAAAAACTTCATGAATAAAATACCAAGTGCATGGAAAGTACTACAAAGAATCACCAACTTGGATCTCATCCTATTAAAAAACTTTTGCACATCAAAATTAGTCACCAACAGAGTGAAAAAACGACACACGGAGTGGGAAAAATTTTGCAATTTTTTACTCAAACGACAATATCTAGAATTTATAAGCATTTAAAAAACAGACTCTCCAAATTTAAAGACACAATCCAAATATTGCCATCTGAAATGAATATATATTTTTTCAGATGAAGAAATAAATATGGAAAATAAATATATGAAAAATGTTCAACATCACTGATCATTTGAGAGATGCAAATGAAGACAAACTTGAGATTCCATCTCACTGCAGAAAGCATGGCTATTATCAAGAAATCAACCAATAACAAATGCTAGGATTTGTGAAAAAAGTAGCCCTGCTCCACTCTTATTGTGAGTGTAGAGAGGTGAAACCACTGTGGAAATCAGTGTGGATATTCCTCATAAAACTAGGACTATATTTCCCATTTGATGCAGCTATTCCCCTGCTTGGTATCTTTCCTTAAGAATTAAAAACATTGCACCACAGTGATTTATGAACACCCATGTTTATAACAGCACAGGTTGTAATAGCTAAAACTTGGAAAACACCCAAACACCCATCAACTGATGACTGGATAAAAAGTATGTGAATTCTTTTTAAATAATGGAGTACTGCTCAGTCTTAAAGAAAGATAAACTTGAAACATTTATAGCCAAATGGGTGGACCTGGAGACCATGCACTTAAGTGAAACAAATCAGACAAAGATGTGTGAATATCACATTGTCTCTCTGGTGTTAGAAAGTGGACATGTAAGTAACCAAAAGGTAGAGTAGATATTGGTAAATAGGAAGAAGTTTTTCAAAAGGAAAGGGGAAAGGGAGGGGTGAAAAGGAAGGAAGGGAATAGAAAAATGATAAAGGAAAGATAAAATGGAAAGAGAGTTCTATAAATAAAGAGGGGAAGAGGAGTTGAAGGGAGAGGAGGACAACAAGTAAAAAAAATCAAGATATATCATGTACAGGTACAAATTTCCAAAAATGAATGTGATCATTATGTATACCTAAGTGCTACCAATAAACTTAATAATAATAATAACACTGAGATTCCATTTCACTTCAGAAATAATAACTATCCTCAAGAAATAAAAAGATAACAAATGCTGGCTAGGCCGTGGGAAATAAGAAGCCTTTCTCCATTGCTACTGGGAATGTAAACTGGTGAAACTACTATTGAAACCAATATGGAGATTGCTCAAGAAGCAAAAACTAATTGTTTCATTTGAGCCAGCTCTTTCCCTTCTGGGTATCTTCCTGAAAAAGTCAAAAGCATCATACCGCAGTGACATATTCATACCCATGTTTCTAGCAGAAAAATTTATCATAGTTAAATTTTGGAAACAGTCTATTTGCTCATCAAAGGATGAATGGATAAAGAAAACATACTATTTATATATAATGGAGCATTGCTCTGCTATAAAGAAGGATAAACTTTAGTCATTTATAGGAAAATGGATGCACCTAAAGGTCCTTCTTTTAACTAAAATAAATCCGACACACAAGTTTAAATAACACATTGTTTTTCTTGTGTGAGAACTCCAAAGGGTAAAACAAGAACATAATTGAGGATAGAAATGGGGAAGTAGGAAAAGTATGTTCAAAAGGAAAGAAGAACAAGGGAGGGGGAGGGAGAAGTAAAAGGAAAGGAAAGGACAAAATGGAATGAAAGGAAAAAATAGAAATAAAGCTTTTGTAAATTTGAGAGGGGGAGAACAGTTAAAGAGAGCAGAGAGGAATAGGGAAAAAAAGAAGTAAAAAGCATTATGCAGATGAACAAATTTCCAAAGATGAATTGGATCAATTTGTATGGCAAATATATAGTAATAAAAAATAGAAAAAGAAATAAACAGAAATAAAATGTGATGCTGACACATGTGTTTTTACAGCTCCATATCACCATTTGGCCCTATAATACTGACTTTGAAATTATCATTTTATTATATTTACATGTAATAGTAAACTCAGGGCTATAATGTTACTGAAAAAGATACTTATTTCAAACTAATTTTTAGGGCTGAAAATATAGCTCAGCAGCAGAAGCACCCTCCTGCAAACACAGGGTCTTGAATTTGATTATTCAATTCCTGTTACAAAAACAAAATAAAACAAAACAAAACAAAACAAAAATGAAAAAATCTAATTTTTATTAGTTTTGTATAGGTTTGCTATGTATAATGAATACATTCATTGTGATTAGATGGTAAATATACACAAAACACATTAATCTTTTAACATCTAATCTCCCTTCCACTCAATTTATCTTAGTCCCCTTCCCATTTGCCAAAGATCTATCTCCCTTTTTCTTATTTCCCATCTTATATTATGCTATTTGATTTAGTTACACATTTGGTTCCTCATATAAATGAATCCATATGTTATTTACATTTGTGATTGTGATTCATTTGATGTAAGAATATGGATTTAATGGGGTCCCCAGGAAAAGAAAAGTCAGCACCTCCCAAAAATCGGCCATGGTGGGACTGGGAGGTGCCAACCAACAACCCAACTAGCAGTTTTCTGCTAAGCTGTGCAAGCTATGCAGGACTGAGGAAGAGATAACTCAGCGCCTCCTGAGAACTAACCATGCTGGGATTGGGAGAGGCCAACCAACAACCCGGCTAGCCAGCCTTTCTTGTAAGCCGTGCAAGCAACATAGGCCCCAGGAAGAGAAAAGTCAGAGAGTGCCTCCCAAGAATCAGCCATGCTGGGACTGGGAGGTGCCGACCAAAAAGTCAACTAGTCAGGCTTTCTGGTAAGACGTGCAAGCCACGAAGGCCCCAGAAAGAGAAAAGTAAGATAATGCGTCCGGAGAACTGCCCATGCTGGGACTGGGAGGAGCACACCAAGAAGCCAACTAGCCAACCTTTCTGGTAAGCTGAACAAGCCATGTGGACTCCAGGAAGAGAAAAGTCAGTTAGTGAATCACAAGCATTGGCCATTCTGGGATGAGGAGGAGCACACCAAGAAGACAACTAGCCAGCATTTCTGGTAAGCAGTGCAAGCCATGCAGGGCCCAGGGAGAGAAAAGTCAGATAGCACCTCCCATGAGCCTACAGGCAGGCGGGCTAAGAATTTTCCCCCTCCCTCTGTAAGCAACCAGCTGATTTGAGGGTTGGGTTGGGTTGATAGCAACTGAGGTACAAAGAGCAACTGAATTCTTGTGTTGTTTGGTTGACTTTGCAGGCCTGTGGCTGGCAGTCTGGGCATTTATTTGGAGGATAACAGTATGCAACATAGCAAATATGGGGGATTTTATTCTGTCTCGTTTTTGAAATACAATATTGTTCTCACTGTTTTGTTTTGCTCTGATTAATTGTTTTACTTTATTCAATGTTCAGTTTTGATTGGTTTTATTCTGTTTTGTTTTAGTTTGATTTTGTTGTATCTCATGGAATGGACAACTTTGGTGATGAATGCAACACACACTATGGTAGCCATTGTTGTTTTCCTATTATCCTGCTTTGAAGTTCTATACCAGTTTCACTGCTTTATTTTGATTGGACTTATTCTGCTTTGTTTGTTGGGTTTTATTGTGTTTAAAATAAAATAAAATTTTTAAAAGTGTATATTTAAGATGCCTACATTTTACTTTACATGATTCAAATGTATCCTTCTTTATAGAAAAATAGTACTCCACTGTGTATGCATACTATATTTTCTTTATCCATTCACCTGTTCCTGGATACATAGGCTGCTTCCAAGAGTTTTAGCTATTATGAGTTGTGCTGCTCTAAACATGGCAATGTATGTATCACTTTACTATGATGTTTTTAAATCTTTCTAAAAGATACCGAGAAGGGAATACTGGTGTCAAATGGAATTTCTATTTTCACTTTTTTGAGGAATCTATATAGTTACTTACTAGTTTACATTGCCACCAACTATGTAGAAGGGTTTCTGTGTCCTGCAGACCTCCCAGAATTTATTTGATTTCTTGATGATAGTTATTATTTCTGAAGTAAGATAGAACCTGAGTATTGTTTTACTTTGCATTTCTCTAAAGGCCAAAGGTATTCATTATCTTTTATGCCATTGTTTACCATTTATACTTCTGAGAGATTTCTATCCATTTTGGTACCCAATTTATTGATTGTGTCCTTTATTCTTGAGGATCTAATTTTTTGACAGCTTTATATATTATAGATATTAATACTCTATTCAAAGTGCAGCTGGGAGTATAACTATCATTCTGTAGGCTGTATATTCACTGTGTCGGTTGTTTATTTTCCTGTAAAGAAGCTTTTTATCTGAAAGAATTTCATTTGATGATACTTGATGTTGTTTTTGTGCCATTTAGATTCTGTTTGGGGTCCTTGTCTATACCTGTAACTTCAAGAGCTTACCTAATTTACCTTACAGTAGTTAAGTGTTTTTTGCTTTAATATTTAGATTTTTTATTCATTTTTATTATATTTTAGTGTGTGGTGAGATATATGGGTATATCTTCAATTGCTGCATGTGGTTAATCAGGTTTCCCAGCACCATTTGCTCAAGAGGTTATTTTTCTCCAGCATATGTTTTTGTACACTTCGTCAAAGATCAGGTGGCTCAACCTATCTAGGCCCACTTCTGTACCCTCTGTCTTTTCCATTGGTCGCTCTTGTAACCCAGGATTATTTTTTCTATCCTGGGTGTCTTCTGGTTCTGTAAAATTTTAGGAGAGTTTTCTCTACTTCTGTAAGGAATGTTGTTAATATTTTGATTGGGACATATATGCAGCTTTGGTCATATATATCCATGTTGACAATGTTGGTTCTGACTATCAAGGTTCGAGGGATATATTTCTATTTTTTGTTGTCCTTTTTCAGAATATTGAAGTGTTCATTGTAGAGTTCCTTCATTTCCTTGGTTAGTTAGTTCCTAAGTGTCTTAGTTACTTTTCTTGTTGCTGAGTCAAAATACCTATCACCCAAAATTAAAGGAGGGAAGGTATATTTAGCACACTGGTTGCAAAGATTTCAGCCCATAGTCCACTGGCTCCAAGGCAAGGTGGCATGGCAGAGGGGCAACAGTTCATGGCATTATAAAACAACAAAAGCAAAAGCAGAGAGGCAAGACTCTTTTTGTCCTAGTGTCCTAGGGCAGGTATACCAGTCACACCCTTAATCCTAGCAAAAACCATGCCAAACAAATCAGTGGAGTGATTTACTAATCACATGCCTTTAATCCCAGTATCACACACTAGATTCAGCTACCTCAGAAAAAATCCTATGACTGCATGAGACTTTGGGGGACATCTGGACACAAACCATAATACTAAGTATTTAATTATTTTTAAATTTTTAAAATAGTATTGTTTTCCTAATTTCTTTCTCAGTGGTTTGATTATTGGTGTACAGAAATGTTATTGATTTTGTGTGTTGATTTCATATTCTGATACATTGCTGAATTTAGTTATTAATTGAAGGTGTCTTTTGGTAGATGTCTATGTCTTCTATGTTAGAGATCACATGATCTGTGAATAGTGGTAATTTGACTTTTTCCATTCATATTTATACATATTATTTCTTTCTTTTGCCTGATAATACTTTGAGAACTATTTTAAGTAGGAGTGGTCATAATGATTATGCTTTTCTTGTTTCTGATTTTACAGGTAAAACTTTTCTTTTTCTCCATTTAATATGATGTTGGCAGTAGTTTTGTCATTAATGCCTTTTCTAAGATTGAGATAAGGTTCTTGCATATGAATTCTACCTTCCAGTGTTTTCTTTATCATTTCTATCATGAGCAAAGCATGAATTTTGTCAAAGGCTACTTCTGCATCTTGGGATGATAATGTGATTTTTGTTCTTGCTTCTGTTTATGTGATCTATTAAATTTCTTTATTTGCTTATGTTGAACCATTGTTGCATCCCTGAGATGAATTCTATAAGTCAGGATGTGTCATTTTTTCTATGATGTTTTGAATTCTGTTTGCCAGTATCTTGTTGAGAATACTTACATCTATGTTCATTATAGAGATTAAATCAAAGGTTTTTGTTTTGTTTTGTTCTTTGTTTGTTTGTTTGTTTGTTTTATTTTGTTTTTAGGTTGGTCTCTTTCTGGTTTTGGAGTCAGAATAATGCTAGCTTCCAGGAATAAATTTGAAAGTCTTCCTTCCCTTTCAGTTTCATTAAAGAATTTGAGGAGTTTATACACTCTGAAGGACTTATAGAATTCAACAATGACTCTCTCAGGTTCTGTGATTTTTTCCCAATGGTAAATTTTGTATTACTGACCAAGTTTCATTTCCTGTTATTGGATTTTCAGCACATAGGTTTTCACTTCTGGTACTGCTTTTGCATCAAGGAATTTTTTCAGTTTTTCATGATTCTCCAATTTGTTAGTGTATAATTTCCCATAGTAGTTGCAAGTGAGGTTCTTTATTTCTAGTGAGCACTGACTGATACATAACTGAAGCAAGATAATGAGGAGAGTAGAACACAAAGAATAGGGAAGGCAGATAGTGAAAGATAGGAAGGAATGAAGAAATACTAAAGGAGGGAGCAGGTCAAAGTGGAAACTCTTGTAGCTCAGAGTATAATAACAAACCAATGCCAATAAAAAAAATAAAAACCCAAAGAACAAAGCAAAAATCGAAAGCACAGAGTACAAAGGACAAAGACCCCAGGACGACCCAAAGCCAAGAAAGTAGCAAAAATGCGTATCATTACCAAAATAACAATAGAAATAAGTATAAAAATCTTCACACAGTTTTAATGTCAACTCAGAGCTTGCCCCATTTCTCCCATCTCTTTATTTTAATATGGCCAAATAACCACTAGGCCACAAGCTTTTCCCCATTTCTCTAACTGCAGATGTCTATTTGTTTCAGTACTACCCACAGAAACAGTTGGAAGGCATTCATTCTTTCCTGGATTTACTAAATCATCCTCTGATTCTGCTGCATGCAATTATCATGGAACAAGTTTCCCCCTCCTTCTGCAGTACTCAGGTAGGAGTTGCTGATGGTCTCCTTTGGGGTCTCACTGACAGTCATAGGTTGCGCACTAAATGTTTCACATAGGGCACTCCTCTTGTAGGTGGGAAGAATATATAACATCATCATCATCATCATCATCATCATCATCATCATAATCATCATCTTCATCGTTTGTGTTGGGGAAACCTTCTCTCTTCCTGGTGTCTTGCCTTCCATTGGCATTGAAGTACCAACCACTGGCCTTGGAGATAGGTGCATGAATATATGAAAGTTGTTCCTACCCCATTTGTTTTCAGCTTCTCTGAATCCCTGGGTTGGAAATATCTTACTTTGCTGCACTCAGTGAGGAGAATAACATGACTGTATGTCTATTTAATTCACTGGGCTGACACTGAAGGGCCAGATCACTCTCATTCCAATCCTTTCCCAAGACATTCTGTATGCCAGGGTGAGTGTCTCCAAAAGATTGATGAAGAGAGTTACTTTGAGGTGGGAATGAAAATGAAAGATATTGTCTGATATAGAAGCATAAATGAAAAGACAGTGCAGCTGGACTAAAACCCAGTGTTTAGAGAACATGTGAGGGAAAGCAGACCATGCATAGATTTTGGTAACTTAATCTCACCCTTGTTGTTGCACCATAGTTAGCTATCTTCACCCTTACCTTAAACTTCTTCAAGTAGAAATGATTACCATGATACCAAATTGTTCAGCAACTCTCTCCCAAAATAGTTTGCTACATGCTATTGCTAATCATCCCATTGTTTAATCAAAATTATACATATTTTGGAAGTTTAATTAGTACTGGAAAGGTTAGAATTATTTATTAATACATTTTACTTATGTAAATTTTTACCTGCTTATGGCCAAAATTAATTTGAGGATCCGCATTATTTATATTCCCTGGAGTAAAGAAATGAAAACTAAATAAGTCACAACTAAATAGAAGGTAAATTAGCTTCTATTTATGCCATGAAATTAATAAATTAACTAATCCTCAGATGCCGTCCATCTTTTTTCCTTAGAATACTTCAAATTTTAATAGCTCACTGCTTGACTCCATACTATCCCATAGTACCCTATCTGATCAAACCACCTTTTCTACTTCCCCAACACTCTTTGACTTTTGCTTTTTCACTTTGTTCTCTCTCTTTTCTGAATTCAGTCTTCTTTATATTCTTGAAATCCCTCTTAACCTATTTTCTCATTTTTATCCCTTCAAGAATCATCCCTCCTCCACTGCTTCAATTTCTTCACTGCTACCTAATTTCTAGGTATATCTATCCCACATTCATATGTCCCCACTCTATTCACACTTCCATGCCTTCACCATTCCTTCCATCTGCTGCCCTTTTAGTGTCTACTTTGATTTGGTGAACATGCACCTAGTACTTCCCTAATATTGTTTTGATTACAATGGTTTACATCTAAGATATTCCCTAACATTCAGCTAATGGTCTTTTGGGAAGTGAATGGATAATATTGGCACTAACCTATACAATGAATTAATCTATCCTCAAGCTCATAACTGAATGGGCTACTAGGAGGTGGAACACGGTTAGTTTACGGGGCATGTCCTTGTTAAATAAACCTCTTCAGCAACTTTTTTCTAGTTATCTGTCTCTGTCTCTCTCTCTGTCTCTCTCTCTCTTTCTCTGTCTTTCAGTATGTGTGTGTGTGTGCGTGTGTGTGTGTGTGTGTATGTGTGTGTGTCTTTCTGGATACCATGCCTTCTACCATGATGTATCTAAATTGTCACAGGCCTACAAAGTGGAGCTGGCTGACCATAGGCTAAAACCTTTGAGAAATCATTAGACAACTTAAATCTCTCCTACTTTCAATTTGTTTACCTCAGTTATTTTCTCCAAGCAACAGAAAGCTGACTAACACAACCTCTTAGATGCCTCTATGACCTCTGGATATCTCTACCTGACTTACATTTTTTACAGTGACAATGTTGAAAATTTTAATCTAGATGGTTGCACAGACATTGTCCCTATCATTACTATTACTGTTATTATTATTATTATTATTGAAACTATGAATATATGTTTTAGTTAAGTTTATTATTAAAACTATGAATATATGTTTTAGTTGTTACAATTTAGATATATGTAACGATCATATTCATCACAGGTTAATTTGCATCTTTATATGACATATTTTTTGAGAGTCTTGGTATACAGTTCAGCCTGACCTGGAGCTCACTTTGTAGGCCAGTCTGGTTTTGAACTTGAAATGATCCTCCTGTTTCAGCCTCCCGAGGACTGGGATTATAGGCATGAACCACTGCACCCAGCAATATATGATATATCTTGATTCCTCTTTTTCTTTTCCAATCCCCTCTCGTCCCTTCAACCCTTCTTTGTCTCATTATTTACAAAGCTTTCTTTCCAACTTAACCTTTTATCATTTTCTTTTCCCTCTCATCCTATTCCCCTACTCCCTCAGTAGTTTCCCTTTCTTTTAAACCATGTCTTAATTTACATTACCTTTTATACACTCTAGTTTTTATTTACACTTTCAGTTTCTCACACCAGAGGGACAATACGATATTTATACATGCGTGACTGATTTCACTTAAGAGTATAGTCTCAATGTGCATCCATTTGCCTAGAAATATTGCTAGTTTATTTTTCTTTATAGCTGAATAAAAATCCATTGTACATAAAAAACACATCATTTTTACTCCATTCCTTGGCTAATGGGCATTTGGGTTGTTTCTAAGATTTAGTTATTACAAACTGTGCTGCTATAAACATCACAATCCCCAATTCAAAATTATACTACAAAATTACTATGATTAAAAAAAAAACAGCATGGTACTGGCCAAAAAAAAAAAAAAGCCTGATTAGAGGATCAATGGAACAGATCATAAGATGCAGAAAAATCTCCAAATACACTCAGCCACCTTATTTTTGACAAAGGAGCCAAGCATATTCACTGGAAGTAAGATAACATCTTTAATAAACAGTGCTGGAAAAAGTGGCTTTCCACATGCCAAAGACAAAAATTAGAACCATATCTATCACCATGCACTAAACTAAAATCAAAATGAATCAAAGATTTAATTACTGAAACAGAAAAACTAAACCTACTGGAAGACAGAATAGTTAGAACTCTTCAAAATATAGATGCAAGCAAAGATTTCATGAGCAAAACCCCATTCACACGATAAATAACCCAAAGAATCAACAACTGGGATCTTGTCCTATTAAAAAGCTTTTGCAGAGAAAAAAAATTCGCCAATAGAGTGAAAACACAACCCACAGAGTGGGAAAAATTTTTAACTACTTGTCCGTCAGACAAGGGACTAATATTTAAAATATATAGACATTTGAAAGAATATCAGATACCCAAAATTTAAAAACTCAACCCAAAAATGGGCATTTAGGATGAATACACACTTCTAAGAGGAAGAAATACAAATGGCAAATGAATGTATAAAAAATGTTCAACATCACTGAACATTCAAGAGACACAAATTAAAACAACACTGAGATTCCTTCTCATTCCAGAAAGAATGGCTATGATCAAGCAGTCAATCCATAACAAATGCTGGAGGGGTTGTGGGGGAAAAGGAATGCTTCTCCACTGTTGGTGGGAGTGTAGACTGGTGCAAGCACTGTGGAAATCAGTGTAAAGATTCCTCAAAAATATAGGATTAGATTTACCATTTAAGCCAGGTCTTCCAGTTCTGAGTATCTTCCTGGAAGAATTAAAAAATCTACTTGACTGTTTATGTGACTTTTTATTTCCTGCAGCTAAGTTTATTCTAAAGTTGCCATTCCTCTGGGTATGTTAAACTCTGGCTACTCATTTCTCATTACAAGTGATACATATTCTCTGCACTGAGTTCCCAGTGCTAAATGTACATTTTGACTGTTATTCACCTTAAAATGAAAATCATCAATAAAGAAATGCTAAGAGCACTGAACATACTCAGTAACATGGATAAGAAATTAGAATGTATATTAAAAATAATTTTATTTATGAGTTTATTAATGTCATAATAATATATCCTTGCTGAACAAGATTATGGTTATAGCACAAAGATTTAGGAAAGAAAAGTATCATCTGATAAGACTATTGATTTCAGTAAAGACATAACTCATATAATATCTATTTACATATAGAAATCTTTCTATTTTGCCCATGTTCTATTATAATTATTCATATTACAAATGAAAGCTATTATAGTAATCATCTACTATATAATTAATAGTATATCTATAGTAATCTCTTACTAATTATATTACTGTGAAATCTAAATACATTTCTCCTTTAGACATTAGGTTGAAGAACCAGTGACAACTAAGCTATAGAAAGCATAATAGCCATTAATAATTTATGTAAATAGAAAAAATTTGAGATCACACTCTACATACCCCTGAAAATGTATCCTAAAATCCCCAATAAATCACTCAACTTTGCAATACTGAGCTTCAGTAACATAAAATGTCAATACAGTACATTTTTTGGTAAGAAATTTAATCTGCCATCAGAAAATTTGCAGGGGTCGTAAAAGTATGAAGCCTGGCTGGGTATATAGCTCAGCATCACAGCACCTTCCTGGCAGGTTCGAGGTCCTGAGCTCAATATCCAGTACCAAAGAGACAGAGAAAGATAGAGATAGAGATAGAGACAGAGATAGAGATAGAGACAGAGACTTCGGAGACATAAATGCATGAAGCAAACATAATTGCCAGCCCACGACTGCCATCTGGTATTGGCAATAGGCAGGTTCAGACCATTTGCTCAAGTACTGTCTGATTTTATTCCTGGCCTGTAGAATCTCTCTTTTTATTACAGAGAGATTTAAGGTCCTTCTGTCTTATAACGCCAACAAAAATTACTGGATAAATAAGTGGAGTCTTTAGAAATTATCTATTTAGCCTGCCTTCATTTTAATTTCTCAAATAATAATACTTATCATCTAATTGTTTTACTCAAATGTGGCTCTCTATTTACTTAAGATTCAGGTAATATCAGCTGTTTATTTCACGTGCATTATAAAAAGGAAACAATACACTCTCAATCTCAATTTGTTTAGAACAAACACTGACCCCTTTATCAGAATCACAGGACCTTGCTTGTATTAGATGATGTCCATCTAACATAGAAGCTAATATGCTTGCAAATTTAACAGCAGATTACTTTACATTCTTACTGATACTTCTGAAAATAATTTGTAATTGGGTTTATATACATAAAGATAAATTAGTATTAGTATCATTGTATATGATGCGACCCATTATATGAACAAAGATAATGTACTGATTCAGAGATGTTCATTCATCATGATAAATATATTTTATCTAGATTGCAAAGTTACATCTGATCTACAAAAACATTTAATCAATCTCATTTATAACCATTATAGAAATAAAGTGTATATAATCATTGATGTAGGTTCTGGCTTTTCTTTCTTCCCAAATATTCGTAAGAGCTAGGGATATAGCTCAGTGGCATAAGTTCCTCTACTGCTTTTGATTTATTAATTTATATTATTGCATTCATTAGCATTTCCTAGAAGTACAGATTCAATATGAATATATATGCAGATGTATTGGGTAGGCTTACAGGATCAGAGATGAATGAGCACATAAGGGTTATCTGCAGGACTAGAGTTGGAAGAATCCACAGTGACTGTTTGTGCACTCAGCTGGAGTATCCAGTAGCTGCTTAGTCCAAGAATGTGGAAACTACAGAACAAGAGGGACCAAAGATGTAGCAGCAAGTTAAGGATAAAAGCTTTACAGCTGACTGAAGTACCTCTGGTGTAAATCTGTGTTGGAAACTTGAAAAAAATTAAGAGACTGATGTTCAAAGGCAATGGTGAAAACTGGAGCTCTTCCAAAACAGAGACAGTTCCTTCTTTCCCTTTGGCATTTATAACTGCACTCTTCTATCTATTTTGTTTTCTAATGACTTTCAGCAAGTACCTCTGCAGGTCTTGATTGTTTATCTGGAGAGGTAACACACACCTTCATTCCTAATAGACTCACTAGGTATTGTGTGAGGAAGCACCCTGATGATGCTCCTTAACTCTCATTAAAAGAAGAGCAACTGTCTCAGTTTTGGAAAAAGTTGGCCCTATCTCCGAGTATTAGTATGTACAGAGCTGTGTAGTCTATTTCTTCGTCCCATCAAATTAGTTTTAAGCAATGTAAATTGGGCTAACTGAGGAGCTGATGTATAATCTCTGAACCAAGGCAGCAGGTCAGTGTTACCCTCCTGGTGACTCCCCGAATATGTGGTTGAGCCATGTGATATGGAAAGTCATGCACCACGCTGTTGGCTGGGACTGAGCTACAAGAAAGAGTCTTTGACTTCCCAGGGCAAAAAGGATTGTACACCAAAACTGAATCACCAACCCTAAATTTTTAGATACTACCTCAGTTGTGTTATGCAGATTACTCTCTCTGCATGTCCTGCCTTCTGCATATCATAGAGGTGATCTCAGACCTCCTACCTAGCCCTGCTCACAGCAGTCATGACAATCATGTATTTCCCACCATTCTCACTGTCACTCATCCCCAAGCTACTCCCTTCATGGAGAATTAATAAAACCCAGGTCGTGTTCTGGGTCCTGGCCTGTGTTCCAGTGAACCACAGTCTTGGCTGGGCATAGAATCCCTTGTCTCCCCATAACTGTATACATGTTTTAGTGTCTTTATCCTCATGTTGGGTTACACTGGAAGTGGTAGATTGGAATTAACTCACTAGGATTCCAATAACTTCTCCATGGGATTGCAAATATAAACCTTTCTGGACAGCAATGAGGACAGGAAAGGGCTCTCTATAGTGTTGTGAATATTTTTTGGTTTTAGGAGAAACCAGATGCAATAATTTATCCTTCAAATTAGAAAGATTGTCTGCATATGCCCAAAAACTATACTTTTAGAAATTTTATTGAGGTAGAAGGCCCTTGAATTTTGGTTGGATTTATTTTATATTTTTGACACACAAATACCCAATTCCAGAGTGATTACTATTTCTTGCTCACTTTATCCAGTCATCATAAAATGATTAATGCAATGGACCAGCTTGATAGAATATGATGAGAAAGGTGATCAAGATCCTTGAGAAATGATTTGTCACACAGGGTTGAAGAATTTATATACTCCTGAGTTAGGACTGTAAAATTATATTGTTGGCTTGTGACCTGAAAGCAAATTGCTTCTAATTGACCTTGTGGGTAGGTATGGAGAAAAAGATATTTTCCCAGTAAATAGCTACATACCAGGTGTCAGTTGAGGTGTCAATCTGAACAAGCAAGGAAACCACATCTGGTATAGCAGCTGCAATTGGAGACACCACTTAAGCTTATGCTAACCCACTAACATTCTCCAAGATCCATCCATCATGTGTGCTGGCCAAATCAGACAGTTAATGGGGATGTAAAAGTAACCACTACTCTTTCATCTTTCAAGTACTTGCTGGTGAGACTAACCTCTGCAATACCTCCAGGGTTTCACAATTTTTTATATGATATTTTCCTAGTTAAAACCAACTCTAATGGTTTTCTTTAGACCTTTCCCATCATAATGACCCTGACACATTAGGTTAAGGAGACAATATGGGGATTCCACCAAGTACTAAATATACCCATCCCTCTAATACATTCTGTAACTGGAAATATTGCCACAGGATGGATTTGGGGTGCAGCTGGACACACTGTAAATCAGAACTTGGCAAAAACTCCACTGATAACCTAAGTGCATAGGCTCCAATTCTTATTGGAGGGTCACAATAATTTCTTTTCTTTAACTGAGAATCAGACTCAAGACCTTGTGCTTGCCAGGCAGGTGCTTGTGCCACTGAGCTGTACCCCTGGCTCTACAGTAATATTTTGTATCTCTTGGAATCAGCATTACTTCAGAACCAGTATCTCCTGTCTCTAAAATAGCTAATAATTTCTTTTCCCCAGTGAATATTAACGCTGGTAAAATGTCAGTGGTTATTTTGGGGAGGAATGGAAGAAAGACTGACAGCATACTTTCCTAGTAGTGCATTGGAGCCCTTCCTCAAGTAGACTTGGCCTCCTTTTCATTCATAGTATTTAGAATCTATAAAGCGGCTCATGTCTGGAAGTTGGTTGACGGGCCATAATTCTCTGTTGCTAGGATTCTAGGTAGATTTCTGTTCATTTGCCTTAAAATTTTTTAGCTTATATAAATTCATTAAAATTTAGTGGGCTTCCTATCTGTTTCACTCTTGGGAATGCTATGATCATTCTTGCCAATGAAGTGCGTACATGTCTCAAACCACTCTAATAACTGCTTTGCTTCTGCTTTCCATTATGCTAAGTACAACCACCTTGCCTTTGAAGATTGAGCAAGGAAATTTGGCCTCTGCTGCTCTGAGATCCAAGAAAGCTCAAAGAATTCAAGTTTCCCAGTTGACTTCCCACTGCAAGGTTTTGATACTGTGAACAACAATAACAGGAATCTTCAAGGATACTGATGCTCCCCTCACAAATTCGCTTTTTTGGTAGTATTAATCAGGGGTATATTTTCTGGAACTCCTAGTGTGAAAGATTAAGTTTTATCTGGAAAATACATTTCAGTAATCTCATTTCCTGAGTCTTTCAATATTTTCATCAAACTTAAATAAAGGATATCAGGTATACCCAGCCTATTTATACTAGGCCAAATTTTCATCCATATTTTAGCCAACCAATAAAATAAACTACTAGTACATTTTAACCCTACAGCTGTCATTAAAACCAGAATCTATATGTAATGTGCCCATATGAAAAATTCAATCTGATCCATAATTATTTCTTCCACCATTGTCCTATACACTGAAAATCCATTCCCACACAAGTTCCCTAGACCATTACTTGTAAGAATCAGAAAATTTAAAAAGTTCTTTGGAAGTGTACTGAACCTATCATGGCTCACTATGTACCTCAATTCTAGAAACCTCCTGATATGTGAGCTTACATATAGGCCTATAGGTAAAAGTGGGTGGTGATGGTAGATCTGCATGAGCACAGATATTAACAGCATGAGTGAACATCATCATTCTTTTCATAGGCAATGCAGGATCAGATTTGTCAGGTACAGGAAAAGCTGCCAACACTACAGGAGAGGTATGAGGGATGACTCTGCAAGTGAAGGTGATGACTATCTACTCTGAAAATAATCTCATCAGAATTAAGTTATTCAATATGATCAGCCATATAGTGTTCCTACCAATATCTCCATCCTATTTTTTCCTATTTTTTTAGATATATTTATTTTTTATTTGAGAGAAAAAAACGACATATATAACAAAGACAAAAAGCAAAAGACACAAACAAGCAACTAGAGTAAATACACAACAGTAACATTACAGGTTTACAAAACAGGATAGAAATTTGAAAATGGTTGCAATGTTGCATATCATTAACTTCAAAATGGTTGTTTACATTAATAGATATAGACATGTAAAATTGATCTAATCATATGAGTATTAATTATTCTTTATCAATAATGGATACATTCAGCAGTGTGTTCGTTTTACTTTTCTTACATATATATATATATATATATATATATATATATATATATACAGATTTATATCTGTTCTTTTTCCCTTCCTCTTTCCCCCTTTTCCCTTCCCAGTTACTTTTGCTCTTCGAGCTGTTTTTACCCTTACATAGTATTTATTATAGATTTTGGAGCATAAATTTTTTTTCAGTTTCTTACATTAGGGAGATAATATGGTATTTACACATGTGGATTTGATTTATCTCACTTATGAGTATGGTCTCAAGTCGTGACCATTTACTTAAAAAAGTCTCAATGCAATCATTCTTAATAGCTGAGTAGTACTCCATTGTATAAAAATATGACATCTTTTTTATCCATTCTTTGATTGATGGGCACTTGGGTTGTTTCCAAGATCTGGCTATTACAAATTGGGTTGCTATAAACACGGGTGCACAGATATCACTGTGGTATGATGTTTTCAGTTCTTCTGGGAAAATGCCCAGAAGTGGGATAGCTGGGTTGAATGAGATCTCTAATCCTAGCTTCTTGAGGAATCTCCACACTGGCTTCTACAGTGTTTGCACCAGTCTACACTCCCACCAACAGTGGAGAAGAGTTCCTTTTTCCCCAAAACCCCTCCAAAATTTGTTGTTGCTTGATTTTGAAATCTTGGCCATTCTTTCTGGAATGAGATGGAATCTAAGTGTTGTTTTAATTTGCATTTCCCGAATGAACACTGGTTTTGAAAATTTTTTCATAGATTTATCTGGCATTTGTATTTCTTTCTCTGAGAAGTGTGTATTCATCTCAGATGCCCATTTTTGGGTTGGGTCCTTGAATTTTAGGGGCCTGATTTCTTTTAATTCTTTATACATTTTAGATAGAAGTCCTTTGTCTGATGGACAATTGGCTAAGATATTTTCCCAATTCATAGGTTTACTTTTCACTCTGTTGGGGATTTCCTTTGTCATGAAAAAACTTTTAAGTAATATGAGATCCCAGTTCTTGATTCTGCAAAGTGTTACCCATGCAATTTGATTTTTGTCCATGAACTCTCTGCCGACTCCTATGTCATCAAGATTTTTACCTACTGTGTCTTCTAGTAACTTTAGTGTCTCTGTTTTAATATTCAGATCTTTGATCCATTTTGACTTTATTTTAGTGCATGGTGATAGACATGGATCTAGTTTTAGTTTATGGCATATAGAAAGCCAGTTTTTCCAGCACCATTTGTTAAAGAGGCTACCTTTCTTCCAATGTACCTGTTTGGCCCCTTTGTCAAACATGAGGTGGCTGAGTGTGTTTGTAGTTGTGGCTTTATCTTCTAATCTATTCCATTGATCTTCAGGTCTGTTTTGATTCCAGTACCATGCTGATTTTATCACAGTAGCTTTGTAGTATAGTTTCAAGTAGGGGATTGTGACGCCTCCTGCCTTACCTTTATTGCCCAGAATTGGCTTTGCTATTCTAGGTCTTTTCTGGTTCCAGATGAATTTCAGGAATGCTTTCTCTAGCTCTGTGAGGTAGGCAAGTGGTATTTTGATTGGGACTAAATTAAATCTATATAATAATTTTGGGAGAGTGGCCATTTTCACGATGTTTATTCTTCCTAGCCATGAACAGGAAATATCTTTCCATTTTCTGAGGTCTTCTTCAATTTCCTTCTTTAGAGTACTGTAATTTTCACTGTATAGATCTTTTACTTCCTTTGTTAGATTATTTCCTAGGTACTTCATTTTTTGGATGTTATAGTGAAGGGTGTGGTTTCCCTTATTTCTCTGTCAGTGACTTTGTTGTTTGTGTACAGGAATGCTATTGATTTTTGAGTGTTCACTTCGTATCCAGCGACATTACTGAATTTGGTTATTAATTCAGGAGTCTTCTAATGGATCTTTGGGGGTCTTCTATGTAGAGTATCATATCGTCTGCAAATAATGATAATTTCACTTCTTCCTTTCCTATCCTTATTCCCTTTATTTCTTTCTCTTGTCTAATTGCTCTGGCTAATATTACCAGAACTATATTGAATAGGAGTGGTGATAATGGACATACTTGTCTTGTTCCTGATTTTAGGTTGAAAGTTTTCAGTTTTACTCCATTCAGTGAGATGTTGGCTGTTGGTTAATAGTATATGGCTTTTATCAGGTTGAGGTAGAGACCATCTATTCTGATTTTCTGTAGGGTATTTATCATGAATGGGTGTTGGATTTTGTCAAAAGATTTTTCTGCATGTATTGAGATGATCATGTGGTTCTTCTCCTTGACCCTGTTGATATGGTGTATTACATTTATTGATTTGCATATGTTGAGCCATCCCTGCATTCCTGGGATGAATCCCACTTGATCATGGTGTATAATCTTTCTGATAACTTGCTGTACTCTATTTGCCAGTATTTCATTGAGGATTCTTGCATCTATGTTCATGAGGGAGATTGGCCTGTAATTTTCTTTTTTTGGTTGGGTCTCTCTCTTCTTCTGGTATTAGGGTAATACTTGTTTCCAGGAATGAGGTAGGGAGACTTGTTTCCCTTTCATTTTCATTCAAGAGTTTGAGTGTTGGCATTAATTTCTTCCCTAAATTTCTTGTAGAATTCAGCAGTGAATCCATCAGGGCCCTGGCTTTTCTTTGTTGGTAGGGTCCTAATAACATTTTCAATTTCATTAGCTGAAATTGGGTTATTCAGCACCTTTACATCTTCTTGATTCAGCTTTGGTAATTCATAGGTTTCTAGAAATCTGTCCATTTCTTCCATGTTATCGAATCTCTGTCAGTAAATATTTCAAAGTAGGTGTTCATGATCTTCTGTATTTCCACAGGATCTGTAGTGATTTTACTCTTTTCATTTCTCATTGCATGAATCTGAGATTTTTCTTTCCTCTTTTTGATAAGGTTGGCTGGAGACTTATCAATTATATTTACTCTTTCAAAAATCAACTCTTCAATTCATTAATTCTTTGTATTGTTTCTTAGTTTCAATTGCATTAATTTCTTCTCTGATCTTGATAATTCCTTCCTTCTTTAAGCTTTCGACTTCACTTGCTTTTTTTTTTCTAGAAGTTTGAGGTGCAGTATTAGGTTGTTTATGTGTGTTCTTTCCATTTTTCTCATGTGGGAGTCTAGTGCTATAAATTTCTCTCTGAGGACTGCTTTCATTGTGTTCCACAGGTTCTGGTAATTTGTATTTGCATTTTCATTCAATTGTACGTATTGTTTAATTTCGTCCTTAACTACTTCTGTGACCCATTGGCTATTTAGGAGAGTATTATTTAATTTCCATGTGTTTATGCGGTTATTGTAGGCTGTTTTGTCATTCATTTCCAATATTACTGTGCTATGGTCAGATAATATGTATGGAATTATTTCAGTTCCTTTGCATTTACTTAAGCATGTTTTGTGGACCAGTATATGATCTATTTTAGAGAATGACCCATGTGCAGCTGAGAAGAATGTGTATTCTTATGTTGATGGGTGGAATACTCGGTACACATCTACTAGGTCTATTTGTTCACAAGTCTGATTCAGTTCTGTTATTTCTTTGCTGATTTTTTGTTTGGTTGATCTGTCTCTCTGTGACAGTGGGGTGTTAAGGTCCCCTGTTATAACTGTATTATTGTTTATTTGGTTTTTCATGTCTATTAAGAATTGTCTTACATAGTTGGGTGTTCCCATATTCGGTGCATATACACTTATGATTGTAATCTATTCCTCTTGAAGTTTAACCCTAACAAGTATGTAGTGACCTTCTTTATCTCTTTTGATCATTCTCGGTTTGAAGTTTGCATTGTCTGCAAACATAATAGCTACTCCTGCTTTTTACTAGATTCCTGTTGCATGGAGTATTGCTTTCCAGCCTTTGATTTTTTAATCTGTGAATTTCCTTTTGAGTGAAATGTGTTTCTTGTACCCAGCATATTGTTGGGTTTTGTTTCTTAACCCACTCTGCTAGTCTGTTTCTTTTTATTGGTGAGTTGAGTCCATTTACGTTGATTAGTATAACTGATATGTCCTGGCTCATCCCTGTCATGATATCTTTCTGTTGGTGGTTTTCTACATTTTGTGTTTCATTATTCGCCCTGCTTAGTGGTTTCCTTTTGTTGTTGTTCTTAAGATTGTGGTTATCTTTGTCTCTTTCTAGAGTGTCTTTCAGTACTCTTTGTAGTGTTGGTTTGGTGTCTATAAATTTCTTCAGTTGTTCTTTGTCATGAAAATATCTTATTTCTCCATCTATTTTTAAGGATAGTTTTGCAGGTTACATCAGTCTGGGTTGAAAGTCGTTTTCTTTCAGGATTTGAAATACTTCACTCCAAGCTCTTCTTAACTTAAAGTTTTGTGTTGAAAAGTCCGCCAGTGATTCTGATAGGCTTTCCTTCGTAGGTGATCTGTTTCTTTTCTCTGACAGCTTTTAGTATTTTGTTCTTGTGCTGTATTTCTGATACGCATATTATTATATGTCTGGGTCAGGATTTATTTTGGTTATGGTTAATTGGAGTTCTGCATGCCTCATTTACCTCTATTTCAGATTCTCTTCCCATGTTTGGAAAGTTTTCTGCTATTCTTTCTGTGAATAGTCTTCACAGGTCATTATTATTGACCCCTGCTTTTTCATTTATGCCTATTAATATTATGTTATTTCTCTTGGCATCGTCTTGCAGCTCTTAAATTGTTGTTTCTTGGTTCCATACTATTTTTAAGAAATCTTTTCTTTCATAGCCATGATCCCCCATGCTGTCTTCAAGATCTGAGATTCTATCTTCAGCTTCATTCAAGCGGTTTTTCAAACTTCCATGGAATTTTTCATTTCTTGCATTTCCCTTTGCATCTTTTTCATGCATTCTGTTTGTGCCTTATATTGATCATTCAAAGTTTTGATCATTTTCTTAAGTTCTTCTATTTTTTATCTTTCTCTTCTTTAGATACACACATTTCTTTAATAATGATTCTCATTTCATTTTTTAACTGAGAGATTATTTCTGATTTGAGTTTCTCTATAGCATCATCGAACTGTTTCTTTACTGCATTTTCTATCATTTCAGAAATTTTAGTTGTGTGTCTCCCACTGTCTTCCATTTCATTGTCCCTTCGGTGTGTTCTCAGTGGGCTGGAGGACTGAGACTGCCTCTTGGTCTTTTGTTTTGTCATTTTCTTCTAGAACCTGTGTGTCTCTGTGTCCTCCGAGGCTGACAGAGTGTTCCCCTGGTCAGTTGCACTGGGTCACGGGACCTGGTAGAGCTGGATCCTGTGCACATCTAGTGAGGGCACCCTCCTAGTGTGTGCGGGTGGAATCTCTGCCTTACTGGGTGGGGGCCAAGGTCTCCTGGTCCCAGGAAGCTAGGTGGAGTGTACCCGAGTGTGGCACCACCCAGGCCCTAAGTCCTGGCTGCAAGGAGTTCAGCACCACAGCCTGTAGGGCCCAGGGCGTAGGCCACTGCACTGAGGAATGGAGCTCGCGTGTGCCCTGCGCTCTGGTGGGGAGAGCCCAAGCTCTCTACGACCCTATAGATATGCTGGTCAGTCCCTGATGAGCAGCTCTGGGGTTCTGGGCTGGGCTGGGCTCAGTACCTCTGTGTTCTGCAAGGCTGGCCAGGCATTCCCCTGGTGGTTTGCACTGAGTTGTGGGACCTGGTAGAGCTGGATCCTGTGTGAGTACGCACTCCTGGAGTGTGCGGATGGAGGCTCTGCCTTTCTGCATTGGGGCCAAAGCCTCCCGGTCCCAGGCAGCTAGGTGGAGCATACCCCAGAGTGTGCCACCACCCGGACCCTGAGTCTGGCTGCAAGGCTGTTTTTTTGAAGAGAAAAAAGAGACACATATAAGAAAGACAAAAAACAAAGGAAACAAACAAATGACTACACCAATTGCACAACAGTAAAATTATAGGTTTAAAAAACAGAATGATAGAAAATTGACAATGGTTGCAATATTGCATATCATTACCTTCAAAATGATTGTTTACATTAACAGACATAAACATGTAAAATTGATCTAATCACATGAGTATTAACTGTTCTTTCTCAATAACTAATACATTCAGCAGTATGTTCATTTTAGTTATCTTACATATACGTATATACAGATTTATATCTTTTCCTTTGCCTTTTCCTCTTTCCCCCTTTTCCCTTCCCAATTACTTTTGCTCTTCAAGCTGTTTTTCACCCTTACATAGTATTTATTGTAGTTTTGATGATATATACTTTTTCAGCTTCTTACACTAGGGAGACAATTCAGTATGTACACAAGTGTGGTTGATTTATCTCACTCATGAGTATGGTCTCAAGTCGTGACCATTTACTTATAAAAGTTTCAATGCAATCTTTCTTGATAGCTGAGTGGTACTCCATTGTATAAAAATACCACATCATTTTTATTCATTCCTAGATTGATGGGCACTTGGGTGGTTTCCAATATCTGGCTATTACAAATTGGGTTGCTATAAACATGGGTGCACAAATATCACTGAGGTATGATGTTTTCAATTCTTCAGGGAAAATGCCCAGAAGTGGGACAGCTGGGTCAAATGGGATCTCTACTCCTAGCTTCTTGAGAAATCTCCACACTGATTTCCACAGTGTTGGTACCCGTCTACACTCCCACCAACAGTGGAGAAGACTTCCTGTTTCCCCACAGCTGTTTCCTGTTTCCAGCATTTGTTATTGGTTGAATTTTAATCTTGGCCATTCTTTCTGGAGTGAGATGGAATCAGTGCTGTTTTAGCTTGCAATTCCCGAGTGACCACTGATGTTGAACATTTTTCATGTAATTATCTGGCATTTGTATTTCTTTCTCTGAGAAGTGTGTATTCATCTCAGATGCCCATTTTTGGATTGGGTCCTTGAATTTTAGGGGCCTGATTTCTTTTAATTCTTTATATGTTTTAGGTAGAAGTCCTTTGTCTGAAGCACAATTGGCTGAGATATTTTCCCAGTTCGTGGGTTTTCTTTTCACTCTGTTGGAGATTTCCTTTGACATGCAAAACCTTTTTAGTAAGATGAGATCCCAGTTGTTGATTCTGGGGAGTGCTTCCTGGGTAATTTGATTTTTGTTTATGAACTCTCTGCCTACTCCTATGTCATCAAGATTTTTACCTAATTTGCCTTCTAGTAAGTTTAGAGTCTCTGTTTTAACATTCAGATCTTTGATCCATTTTGACTTTATTTTAGTGCATGGTAATAGACATGGGTCTAGTTTTAGTTTACGGCATATAGAAAGCCAGTTTTTCCAGTACCATTTGTTAAAGAGGCTATCTTTCTTCCAATGTACATGTTTGACCCCTTTGTGAAATATAAGGTGGCTAAGTGGGTTTGCAGCTGTGGTTGTATCCTCTAATCTGTTCCCCTGATGTTCAGGCCTGTTTTGATTCAAGCACCATGCTGATTTTATCACATTACCCTTGTAGTACAATTTCAAGTTGGCGATTGTGATGCCTCCTGCCTTACATTTGTGGCCCAGAATCGCCTTTGTTCTTCTAGGTCTTTTCTGGTTCCAGATGAATTTCAGGAATGCTTTCTCTAGCTCTGTGAGGTAGGCAAGTTGTATTTCGATTGGAATTGCATTAAATTTGTATAACAGTTTTGGGAGAATGGCCATTTTCATGATGTTTGTTCTTCCTATCCATGAGCAGGGAATATCTTTCCATTTTCTGAAATCTTATTCGATTTCCTTCTTCAGAGTAACGTAATTTTCACTGCACAGATCTTTTACTTGCTTTGTCAGATTGATTCCTAAGTATTTCATTTTTTTTGATTTTATAGTAAAGGATGTGGTTTCACTTATTTCTCTGTCAGTGACTTTGTTGTTTGTGTAGAGGAATGCTATTGATTTTTGAGTGTTCACCTTGTATCCAGCGACATTACTAAATTTGGTTATTACTTCTAGAAATTTTTAATGGATTTTTGGGGGTCTTCTATGTAGAGTATCACATCATTTGCAAATAATGATAATTTTACTTCTTCCTTTCCTATCCTTATTCCCTTTATTTCTTTCTCTTGTCTAATTGCTCTGGCTAACATTTCCATAACTATATTGAATAGGAGTGGTGATAATGGACATCCTTGTCTTGTTCCTGATTTTAGGTTGAAAGTTTTCAGTTTTACTCCATTCAGTGAGATGTTGGCTGTTGGTTAATAGTATATGGCTTTTATCAGTTTGAGGTAGAGACCATCTATTCTGATTTTCTGTATGGTATTTTATCATGAATGGGTGTTAGATTTTGTCTAAAGCTTTTTCTGCATGTATTGAGATGATCATGTGGTTCTTCTCCTTGACCCTGTTGATATGGTGTATTACATTTATTGATTTGCATATGTTGAAGCATCCCTGTATTCCTGGGATGAATCCCACTTGATCATGGTGTATAATCTTTCTGATAACTTGCTGTATTCTACTTGCCAGTATTTTATTGAGGATTTTTGCAACTATGTTCGTTAGGGAGATTGGCCTGTAATTTTCTTTTTTGGTTGGGTCTTTCTCTGGTTTTGTTATTAGGGCAATACTTGTTTCCAAGAATAAGTTAGGGAGACTTACTTCCCTTTCAATTTCATTGAAGAGCTTGAGGAGTGTTGGTATTACGTCTTTCCCAAATTTCTGGTAAAATTCAGTGGTGAATACCTCATGGTCCAGGCTTTTCTTTGTTGGTAAAGTTCTAATTACATTTTCAATTTCATTAGCTGAAATGGGCTTATTCAGCAGTTTTACACCTTCTTGATTCAGCATTGGTAACTCATAGGTTTCTAGGAATCTCTCCATTTATTCTGTGGTATCGAATCTATGTGAGTAAAGGTTTTTGAAGTAGGTGTTGATGATCTTCTCTGTTTCCATAGGGTCTGTAGTGATTTCACACTTTTCATTTCTTATTGCATGAATCTGAGTTTTTTCTTTCCTCTTTTTGATAAGGTTGGCTGGGGACTTATCAATTATATTTACTCTTTCAAAAATCAACTCTTTGATTCATTAATTCTTTGTATTGTTTTCTTAGTTTCAATTGCATTGATTTCTTCTCTGATCTTGATAATTCCTTCCTTCTTTGAGCTTTCGACTTCACTTGCTTTTTTTTTTCTAGAAGTTTGAGGTGCAGTATTAGGTTGTTTATGTGTGTTCTTTCCATTTTTCTCATGTGGGAGTCTAGTGCTATAAATTTCTCTCTGAGGACTGCTTTCATTGTGTTCCACAGGTTCTGGTAATTTGTATTTGCATTTTCATTCAATTGTGGGTATTGTTTAATTTCTTCTGTGAACCATTGGTTATTTCAGAGAGTATTATTTAATTTCCATGTTTTCATGGGGTTCTTGTAGGTTTTTTGTCATTCATTTCCAATTTTACTGCGTTATGGTAAGATAACATGCAAGGAATTATTTCAGTTCCTTTGCATTTACTTAAGCATGTTTTGTGGACCAGTATATGATCTATTTTAGAGAATGACCCATGTGCAGCTGAGAAGAATGTGCATTCTGATGTTGATGGCTGAAATACTCAGTACACATCTACTAGGTCCATTTGTTCATAAGTTTGATTTAGTTCTGTTATTTCTTTGCTGATTTTTTGTTTGGTTGATCTGTCTCTCTGTGGCAGTGGGTATTAAGGTCCCCTGTTACAACTGTATTATTGTTTATTTGGTTTTTCATGTCTATTAAGAATTGTCTTACATAGTTGACTGTTCCCATATTCGGTGCATATATATTTATGATTGTAATCTCTTCCTCTTGAAGTTTAACCCTAACAAGTATGTAGTGACCTTCTTTATCACTTTTGATCACTTTCGCTTTAAAGTTCACATTGTCTGTAAACATAATAGCTACCCTTGCTTTTTCCTGGGTTCCTGTTGCATGGAGTATTGCTTTCTAGCATTTGATTTTTAGTCTGTGAATTTCCTTTTGAGTTAAATGTGTTTCTTATACACAGCGTATCGTTAGATTTTGTTTCTTAACCCACTTTGCTAGTCTGTTTCTTTTTATTGGTGAGTTGAGACCATTTACATTGATTGGTATAACTGATATGTCCTGGCTCATCCCTGTCATAATATCTTTCTGTTTTTGGTTTTCTCCATTTTCTGTTTAATTATTTGCCCTGCTTAGTGGTTTCCTTTTGTTGTTGTTCTTAAGATTCTGGCTATCTTTGTCTCTTTCTAGAGTGTCTTTCAGTACTCTTTGCAGTGTTGATTTGGTGGCCATAAATTTCTTCAGTTGTTCTTTTTCATGGAAGTATCTTATTTCTCCATCAACTTTTAAGGATAGTTTTGCAGGGTACATCAGTCTGGGTTGAAAGTTGTTTTCTTTCATGATTTGAAATACTTCACTGCAATCTCTTCTTGACTTAACGTTTTGTGTTGAAAAGTCTGTCATGATTCTGATAGACTTTTCTTCATAGGTGATCTCTTTCTTTTCTCTGACAGGTTTTAGTATTTTGTTCTTGTGCTGTATTTCTGATACCCTTATTATTATATGTCTGGGTGAAGGTTTATTTCGGTTATGGTTAATTTTGTACTGCATGCCTCACTTATCTGTATGTTAGATTCTGTTCCCATGTTTGGGAAATTTTGTGCTATTTTTCTGCAAATAGACTTCTCAGGTCATTAATGTTGACCCCTGGTTTTTCTTTGATGCCTATTAATCTGATGTTTTGTCTCTTGGCATCATCTTGCAGCTGTTGAATTGTCATTTCCTGGCTTCTTATTATTTTGAAGAAATCTTTTCTTTCATGATCATAAGCTCCCATGCTGTCTTCAAGGTCTGAAATTCTATCTTCAGCTTCATTCCAGCAGTTTTTCAAACTTTTCTGGAATTTTTAATTTCCTGAATTTCCCTTTGAATCTGTTTCATGCATTCTATTTGTGTCTTATATTGTTCATTCAAAGTTTCCATCATTTTATGTTCTTCTATTTTTTATCTTGATCTTCTTTAGATACAACATTTCTTTCATAATGTTTGTCATTTCATTGTTTAGCTGAGAGATTATTTCTCATTTTAGTTTCTCTATAGCTTCATGGAGTTGTTTCTTTACTGCATTTTCTATCATTTCAGAGATGTTAGTTGTGTAACTCCCAGTGTCTTCCATTTTAGTGTCTCTTGGGTTTGTTCTCAGTGGGCTGGAGAATTGATACTGCTTCTTGGTCTTTTTTTCATTTTCTTCTGGGACCTGTGTGGCTGGGCAGGTAGCTTCCTGATGAATTGTACTGCAAAACTGTGTTGTGTAGAGCTTCAATCCTCCAGTATCCCTGTGGCTTGCCAGGGGATTATTGCACTTGACACTTGTGCTCTGTGGTCTGTGAGGCTGGCCGTGTGTTCTCCCTATGTACTTTATTGAGTTGCTCTGGGATGCTGGGCTCTGTGTCTTGTCAGCCTGGCCAGGCATTCCCCTGTTGGGTTGCACTGCGAACTGGGTCTGGGTAGAGCTGGATCCTCTGTGTAGCTAGTGAGGGCACACTTGTGGAGTGTGCTGCTGGAGCCTCTGCCTTACTGGGTGGGGGCCAAGACCTCTGAGACTCAAGCAGCTATGCAGAGTGCACCCTGGAGTGTGGCACCACCCCGACCTTGCACTTGGCTGCCAGGGATTCAGAGCCTCTGGAGCACCGGGCAAGCCTGGACAACTCCCAGGCATATAGTCTCTCCATCCCATTTTAAGGGATCTCATTCCTTTCCAATCCATACTCTCAATTGCACTGCAGACATCCTTCAATGCTGAACCAATCATATTATGGGATACAATCTTGCCTATCATATTATGAAGACTTGTATTTAGTTTTCAGCAACTTCAGTCCTTCAGATAAAGGAGACAGGACTCTCCTTTATGACACACTAAGAAGGATATAAATATTTTATGTATGTCTGGAGCTCATGATTTTTCCTTAGTATCGTGTCCAAAAATGCTAAAATCTAGCCAGTCTCATTATATTTCTTACTCTTCCAAATATGCTCCAAATTATTGTATATAGTCTTCAAATTATTTGTAACTCACAACTGGTGAAATAGAATAATCAAATGGATTTGTGCTGTGTGTTACTTTAAACAGTTCACATCACAGACTATCAGTGCTCTCTACATTAACAGTAGGAGAGATCTTGCCAATTTAAGTCTCATCACATTAGAGAGCCAACTCTAGGAAACATTAAACTAACTAGATAAAGTAGTTCTTCCAAATCTGTTTCTTTAGAATCACACACTAGCATCAAAATCTATATTAATTAGGATTCTCTAGAAGAGAAGAATCAACAGAAAATGCTTATAAAATTATATCAGACATTTTACTAGCTTGCAAGATCTGTGGTGAAGAGGCCCCAAGAGTTGTCTGCCAGAGGAGCTGATAGCTTCTTAGCCCAAAAATATGGAAGCTGGAAGCTGTAGAATAAAATGATCAAGGATGTAGGACCAGTTTCAGGTAAAAGACCTGGAAGCTGGCTGTAGAATTACCAGTGAAAATCTAGGTTGGAACGCTAATAAAAAGAAAATGGTTTCTTCAGGCAGTAGTGGAGACTGAAGCACATGCAAAATAGGGACACTATTTTCTTTCCTTTTTCATGCCATTAAGGTTACAAGTCTATAGGTCGGTGCCACCTACAATAGGAGGTGTATCTTCTGCCTTTGGTTTGCTGGCCTGTATGTCAATCATCCATTGACTCACCTAGAACTTTACTAATTGGCTAGGTGGTCCTAATTCAAGTCAAATTTACATATCACAACTAAAAATCCAATTTTGTTATCTCAACCTAACCTAACTCCACGAGAAAAGTTCCAGTACGTGTTATGGGTACAAGTCACTTGTCCACTCATAGTTATTTTTTCCAACAATAGAAATTAACTGTCAGACTGGAAGTGTAGCACAATGGTAGGAAACTTGCATAGCTTGCTCAGAATTCTGGCTTCCATCCTTAGCACCATAAAATACTCTGTAAACAGCTTTGCTTTGCCACGTGATTTTAGCATGTTTCTTTAACAATATCCTGTGTGCATAAACACAGGAATCTTTAAGAGTTTTACACCAATTTTCTGTTAATCTGAACCTTGCCAACATAATTGTTACTATTAGCTCTTATTATGTAGCATGATTCTTCTCTGATTATAAATTTTATTAAGTCTCATTATGCATCAATAGAAAAAGGAGCATCTAGTGGGAGAGGAGTACAGGGAAGGAGGTATGTAAAAGCATAACTGTGTGATAAATTGTAAAATATGAGGTGTGATAGAAATATATGGTGGATGTTAAATATGAATAAAATTACAAGAAAAGGCCCATTGCTATTAACCACCTCACTGTATTACTCCTGGCTTAAATCATCTTATGCAATCATTCTTACCACTTTCTTAAACAGTTCTGGAAATCTGCTTTTTTCAGCGTCTCTATGAGTTGTGATTAAAAGTTCTGTCAACAAAATTTTGGAGCAGTGAGTGTCAGAAACTCAGCTTCTCTAGGACAAAGTGTCTGGAGCTTGAACCATTAGGAAATTGACAGAGAAGGAGAAAATTAGATTACGTCATAGAAAAGAAATAGATAACACTGTAGAGGAGAGTCTATACAGTGCTGCCAACAGTAGCTGGCTAGCCACCAGCTGGAAGACAAATTAGAACTGTCACCTTAGACATCCAGTGAGAACAAAGACACACCTTGATCTGAGCTCTGCTCTTTAACCCTAGACTGAAGAACTACATATCTAAATCAATAGAAAATTTCTTTTATTATTCTTTATTTGATTGTATTTTTTATTTTAATTTTACTTTTAATTTATTTTTATTTTTGTACTCCTTGCTGCTGTTCTCTGCACATTTCCCCCCACACTTTTATTCTGTTATTTTACTATTTTTATTAGTATGTCTGCGTATGTATACTCTCTTCCACTTGAATGTTTTTCTCTCAGTATACTTTATTGATGGTAAGTAACTCCTCCCTTGTCCTTTTGTATAACTCCGAATTTTAATTGTATCTATTAGTTGGATCTCTTTCACCTGTGTTTTATTCATTCTCAATATTTCTTTACTTTCCACTCTACCTTTACATTTGTCTCCCTTTAACTTTTTCTCTACTCTTTGTATCAATCATAGAATCTTTTTTCATCCCCCTTTCTCACTACAAATTTTGTACTCCATGTTCCCTATTATTACGTTCTAAATATGTAATAGCATGCCCTTACTATCAGGATATTTTTCTGCCCTCTTATTTCCTCCTTCCCTTACCACAGTGATGAGAATTTAAAGCCTATTTTTTTCTTTCCTCTACTCCCTCTAAGGCTTTACCCACTGTCCAAACCCTGGGATTTAAATAACTGATTGCATAAAATTACTGTTGAATGCTGTTTTTCACCAGTAGAAGAGACACAGTCGTCACATTTAGCACACATTAACTGTGGATCAAGACTTAGGCTGTAAGGATGCTTACATTATAATTATAACTGTGGATTTCTTCTCTAGACTAAAGGGAGACCCAAAATGGCATCTCATGTTATGTTATTTCTCAACTAACACTGATGGATACCACTGTAATGGATTAACCTGTTATGTTGTAGCTGATTTCATTGCATTTGAACAATCCTGACTTAGTAGACAATTTAGTGTCAGTGAACCTGACTACTAAGTCCAACATCATACCCAGAGAAAGGGACAGCAAAAGTTCCTAACCCAAGAACTCAGACTGTATCAGATTTCAAAAATAACGTGACATAAAGACATTTGTACTGTTGCTTTAACTTCAGCATTGTGGTGGAAGGATCAGAAGACTAATTGGGATGTGAGCACTCCCAAAGAAGCTATATGGAAATTGCATATACAATGTCCCATTGGAACATATAACCTGTGTTTCTATTAGGCATCTTATTAGTTTAAGTTTTGCATGTTTCTTGATTTATTTAGTAATGTGTGCTTATTCTATTATAATTTCTTGTGTTTATTAGGTTGAGACATTTGTATACATGTTCTTTTAGTAACTCTGATTTAATAGGTATCTAGATTCTCCCCATCATCACAACCCTGCATCAGTTTCTTCCCTTCAAGTCCCCTAGACAATATTATTAACATATTTATTTATTCTTTTTCCAAATATGCAAACTCCTCCTCCCAATGTTTTAAGTTTCTCATACTTATTTCCCCCACAGTCAATCTTACTTTCACTAGTATTGCTCCTCGACCTTTCTTATCTTATGTTTTGGCTCTTCCATATCTTACCTAGCTTATTCTCCTCCTTAGCAGCACGTTTTGACAACAACATATCTTCCTCAATTACAAAGTAAACACCCTTTCTCTCATATCTTGCTCTTGCTCCCACAAAATACCATTTGAACACCCTCAGTACTAACGCTTCAACTCAACTAAAAGTTCCCCGATAGAATCAGACCTCACATCAACCTTTTTTTACTCATCTGCCCTTATTTCCCATTCAAACCTCCCTCAGTGTCTAATACTACTCATTCAACCACCTCCCTTTCTCCCCAATCCACCTCACCTAACTTATTGCTGAAAAAAAACACATAATAAAATCTTATAATGTGCACAGAGAATAGACAAATGAAGACAGAGAAACTGCAAGGATTGTCATATAGATTTGTTGTAAGATTGAATCTGTGTATGCTGTTATAAACAGTAGTAATTCTTTCAGACAAGAGGCACAGAGTTGAAATCACTTAATGCAAATAAAAGGAGTAAATGCTAGTACTTAACATACAAAGATGAACATTAATCACAAGGAGGCAACATACCACTAAAAGTCTCCATGTAAACCACAAATCCACCTCACTTTTCTAATCCCTAAACGGAGGTAACTTTGCAATAAGATCGGAGAATTAGGGACCATATGTAATTTTTTAAAAAGATTAAAAAATAAACACAGATACATGTAGGATAATGGGGAAGGAGGAAAATAGGCCCATGACCACCTTCACATTCAGAACAAGACAGAACAAGAAGTCACAAAGGGAGAAGAAATCATACCAGGTAACAGAAATCTATGAAACGTTATTAGGAAGGATGAAGAAAACAGATGAGTTCAAAGTGGAAAAGAATGCAGCAATTCACTCAATATGTCCATGATGAATTTCACTGAATAGGCCCACAGTGAATTTGTGTAAATAGGGAAAACTTGGATGAGCTAAACAAAGCAGCTCAAAATTTGAACAACAGATTCAAAAAGGATATGGAATGCTCAAAAAATATCAGACAGAAAAACCCAAAATAAAAATGTATGGATTTCACACACTGAAAAAATTACCAATGTGAAGAACAGAGTTCCTGATATTGAGGACAAAATATTGAATTATGATAAAGACTTCAAAGGGACCAGAAAGAAAATAAGAGAACAAGCAAAGACTCTCCAGCAGCTACTAGCTGATAACAAAAAGACTAATCTAAGCCTAATTGGAGCTAGAAAAAAGCAAGATCACACAGATAGATTCACTGACACTCTGACAGTAATTATGGAAGAAAATTTCCCAAATATAAGAAAAATAATTTAAATTACAAGTGATGCTTATGGAACACCAAACAATTATAATGAAAGGAGAAGTTCTACAGGGCATATTCTTATTAAATACCCAGATATCCATCCAAATAAGATCCCAGAATTTAAAGGCAGGCAGACAAAAAAAAATCACATGTAAAGGTAAACAAACTAGAATCACAGCAGACTTTTCAGCACAGACCCTGAAGGCCAGAAGATCTTGGAGTGAAGTATTTCAAGTTCTAAGAGCAAGTAACTTCTAACCCAGATTAATTTACACAGTAAAGCTATCCTTTAAAATGGATGGAGAAATAAGGTATTTCAAAGAAAAAGACCAGCTCAGAAGAAATACTGGTGTTAAGATAGCTCTAGGGAAAATATGTTTAAAAAATTCTTGACAGAAACAATGAATTGAACACACTAAAAACACAGAGGAAATTAGTGAGCTCAGTAGATAAACATCAACAAAAACATCAGAAAAAGAAAAACAAAGCATAAACCAACAGATTAAAAGGCAATGATAGTAAATAATCAGCATTATTTTGAAAGTTAATGGCCTCAAGTCTCCAATTAAAAGACCCAGACTGGCAGACTGAGTCAAAAAGCAAAATCTAACAGTCTGCTACATCAAAGTAACACATAATACAAAAGGACATTCATAAACTAAATTTTAAAGGATAAAATAAAATGTTTAATTCTCCAGGATCCTAAAAAAAACAAGGGTAGCTCATATCAGACATGGTACACTTCATTAAACTTATGAGAGTTAAAACTGATGAGAAGAAACAAAGAAGGTCACCACATTCTAGCTAAAGGAACAATCCAACAAGAACAGATAATATTGACAAATGCATATACACCAAATATTGGAGAACCTAGCTTCATATAATAAAAACTGTTGAAATTAAAAGAACAAATAAACACTAATATGATTGTCTTGGTTACTTAGTTCTCATTGTTGAGACAAAACACCTGATGCCCAAAATTAGGGAAGGAAAGGTTTATTTCTTACAGTTCTTGGAGGTTTCAGTCCATATTCAGTTGGCTGCAAGCAAATTTAGAAGAATTAGGCAGATTCCTAGACACATAAAACTACCAAAATTAACTTAAGAAGACATTATGCTTAACAACCCAATAACAAGCAATGAAATTGACACATTAATAAAGAATTCACCAACTATAAAAGCCCAGGACCTGATAGATTCACTGCTGAATTCTATAAAATCTTTAAGGATGTTATATTACCAATAATCCTCAAGGTCTTTAAAGAAATTGAAAAGGATGAAGTGGTCCCTAACTTATTAATGGAAGTCAATATCATCCTGATCCAAAAATTGGACAAAGATCCAAATAAAAATGTCTATCTGCCAACTTCCTTAATGAACATAGATGCAGAAGGGCCAGTAGTTTGGTTCAGTGGCTTAAGCACTTGCCTGGTAGGCGAGAGGTTGTGAGTTCGATTTCTGGTGCCCCCCAAAAAACAAAAGAACATAGATGCACAACCACTCAACAAGATATTACCAAATAAGATGAAGCACATTATCAAAAAGATTACCAGAGATGCAAGGATGGTTCAATTTATGCAAGTCAATAAATGTAACATGTGACTGAAACAGGAGGAAGTTCAAAAACCACATGATCATATCAATAGATGCAAATAAGATTTTTGATACAATCCAACACACTTTTATGATAAAAACCTTGAAAAAAACAAGTATACAAAAACCAAATCTAAATATGGTAAAAGCTACATATGACAAACCAATAGCCAGCATCATACTAAATTGGAAAAAACTAAAAACACTTTCCCTAAAATCAGGAACAAGACAAGGATATACACCCTACTTCTTCTATTCAACATAGTACTTGAAACATTATTCAAGACAAAGAAATAAATGTGATACATATAAGAAAATAATTCAAATTAACATTATTTTCAGATGACATGGTACTCTGCAAAGGAGACTCAAAGAATTCTACTAAAAAACTCTTAGAATTAATAAGAAGCTTCAGTAAAGTAGCAGGATGAAAGATCAAAACATAATAATCATTAGCATTCATGTGCATGAACAATAGACAGGATTCAAATTTAATAAAACAATACTATTCACAATAGCTTCAAGAAAAATGAAATACTGAGGAATTAACCTAACCAAGGAAGCAAAATACCTCTATAAAGAAAACTACATTTTAAAAAGCTTTTGTAAATGTGGAGGGGAAGGGTGGGTTGAAGGGAGAGTAGGGTCATGGAAAAAATATTCAAGTTGTGTCATGTACAGGTACGAATTCCCTATTATGTGAACATTACGTATACATAAAATGTACCAATAAAATAAATTAGTTAAAATGAACTACAGAACTATGAAAATGGAGATTAAAGAGGACATCAAAAAATTGAAAGATGCCCTCTACTCCTGGATAAGCAGAATCAATATTGTCAAAATGGCCATATTCCCAAAACTGTTATACAGATATAATGCAGCACCAAGCAAAATTCCAACAATTTACTTTACAGATCTAGAAAAATACAATTCTAAAGTTAATATGGAACCAGAAGTGATCCAGTATAGCAAAAACAGTAAACAAGAGAAAAGTGGGAACCATAGCAATACTTGACTTCAAGCTAACTACAAATCAGTAGTGACAAACACAGATGGTAGTGGAACAGACACAGATACCTGGATAAATGGAATGGAATTGAGGATACAGAAATTTCTCCAGTCACATTCAACTATTTGTTCTTTGACAAAGGGTTCAACTGCGTAAGTTGGAGGAAAGATCCATTCAACAAGTGGTTTTGTGAAAACTGGTTATTTGTGTGCAGAAGATTGAAAGTGGGCACTTACCTTTCACCATATACTACATTAAGATCTAAAACAAAGATCTAAACATTAAGAGAGAAACATTAAACCTCTGAAAGATAAATTAGGTAAAATATTTGACACAGGTATAAGAAAGTGTTTTCCAAACAGAACTTGAATTGTACAAAAAATAACAGAAGGAACCAACAAATAGGATTACATCAGATTAAAAATCTTCTGTACAGTAGAAGAATCAATCAGTACAGTGAAGAAATAACCTAAAGAATGGGAAAAGCTCTTGCCACCTACTTGTCAGACAGAAAACTATTATCTAGAATATACACACAACTCAAAATATTAAGCCACCTAAAATTAAATTTCCAGTGAAGAAATTGGTTAGAGAAATGAACAGACACTTCACAGAAGAAGAAAAATGAATGGTCAACTAATATATGAAAAAATGCTCAACATATCTGGCCATTAGAAAATGAAAATTAAAACAATGCTAAAATTCCATCCTACTTGAGAAAGAATGACAATTGTTAAGAAATTAAACAGCAACAAATACTGGCTAAGCTGTGGTGAAAAAGGAACCCTCTTTCAGAGTTGCTGGAAATGTAACCTAGTACAACCATTATGGAAATCATTAAGGAGATTTCTCAATGAACTGAAATCAGAAATTCTATATTACCCATCTATTCCCCTGCTAGCTATCTTCCCCAAAGAGATTAAAACATCATAGTTCAGTGAAACATACATATTAGTGTTTACAGAAACACAATTCATAATATTTAATCCTGGAATCAGTTTGTATACCCACAAACAGATGATTACATGAGGAAAACATAGTACCTGTATATAATGGAATATTACACTGCTATAAAGAGTGAGATATTTGAAATATTTGTAGAAATATGAATGCACTTGAAAAATATAATATTGAGTGAATTAAACCAGACACACAAGCTTAAATACTGTATGATATCTGTCATTTTACTGAGGCAAAGTACAAAAAAATGAAGACTAGCTAGAATGGGACTGAGCTAGATCTCATGGAATAGAAAAGTGGTTCAAGAGAAAAAGTACAAAAGGTACGGAATAGGGGAAGGGGAAATAAAATACATAATGATATTCACGTGCAGAAACCTAAAAGCCTCAATTATTTTAAACACTATATGTCATAATATGAGCTATGATTAATAGTATTAATAAGAATGAAAACTGGAGTAGGAAAATTGGACCGAAAGGGAGGTCAGGGGAGGCAAACGGTTAAAAAAAAAAGAAAAACTATCATAAATACTGTTCCTGGAACTACCAATGAGAATGGAGGATCATAAAAAGTTTATGACATGTCCTCATCCACATTATTCAAAATATCTGGCACACTTTGACTTCTGGCTTTTCCTCAAAGTCAAAACGACCATAAAATGTAAATGTCTTGGTTCAATTCAGGACATTAAGTTGCCATGACAGGGCGCTACAGATTCTCAAGGTAGAGGACTTCCAGAACTGCTTTGGAAATTTGTTAAGTAAGAGTTACAGGATGAGTGTGTTCAAAGCTACAGGGAGTATTCTTAGGGCAATTAATGGCAAAGTATATTTCACTTTAATAAATTTTAAAGCATTCTTGTTTTTATTATACTTTGTACATGCAAGGTGCTTTTTAAGTAGAGAACATTACAATATTCAGTATTATGATAATGAATGCATAGGTTGAATGAGAGACATGTTTGGAGGGTTTTCTAGAGACAAATCTAAGTGAAAATGAAAATTTACTTGACATAGAATGTTCTTGTCCTGAGGATAGGAGAAGGCAGGAGGAAGGAGTACAGAGACAGATGATGATTAGCTGAGAGAAGGATATTATAGGCAAAGGATAAAATGTGTAAAGTTTCTGAGGCATGATAAAGTCCATTGCTTTGAGAGAATTGTATGTACCTTACTTTATCTTGAATAAAATGATGAGATTATGTATATGCATAATAAATCATGCATAATGAGCAATACTTCTACAATTATGAATTTATGATAACATTGCTTGTGTTAATGTCTGCTAAATTTATTCTAGTAATTTGACCATTTTGTTTATCATCCCTTCTATCTTCCCTCATATTCCTTCATTAAACAAACAATTAACCAAATAGTTAAATGCTTGGAATTAGCAATATTTCATATTAAGTGAATTTATTTGCACAAGGGTGAATGTTTTCATCTGTGTTAATGTTTGAAGATTTCAGGCAACTGGCCCTTATATATTTCATCTTGAAAAATGTACTGCAAATGTTTGTGCCAAAGTGTTCATAAAAGTATTTACCCCATGTTCCGAGCTGTTGGTCCAATCTCAGCCATTAAAAACACTCTTTTAGAGCTAGGTGTGGTATGGTGCCTGTACTCAGATATTTGGGATGTTCAGGCAAGAGAGCTGCTTGAGTCAGGAAGTTCACTGCCAGTTTGAGCAATATGTGGAGATCATATTTCAAAAAGTTAAAAAATATACACAACAGAATAATTTATTTTAAATTGTGTCTGAAAGATTACAAAATGTTTAGGCTTTATTATATATTTAATCTTAGCTTCTCTCCCAATGAATCCTTTAGGTTCTCTTAAATTTAATGTGCCACAAACTGAATTCACTTCTTCTTCTCATAAAAATTCCATTATTGGTCTTCTGAGTTCTAGCTCTATTAATGACAAGATTTTACAGACACACATTCCTGATAGAGACATTGTAGTTGTCTTTAATCCATCTTTCTAATTTCTCACATCTACTTGGTAATTTAAGTTATGGATAAATGACACCAAATTGTCTCTTTTCTTGAACATCTTCACTTCATTTGCAATGTACCTAAGATGATATCCAAGCTCCTTCCAATATTCCATGAGGTTCAGTAATTATACCCATATCACTTACCAAATTCTAGCCACTGTGACACTTCTTTGATCTTTCTAACTCAAATTTTGCATAGCGAATACATACCCATCCGTAGATTCTGTATGCAATTTCCCCCCCATTTTCCTTGAGAAAATTTACTAACCTCACCTCCACTAGGTTACAATCTGCTGAACACTTTGAAGGAAATCTATATTTTATATTTATATCACTTATCAATAAGTTTTCCTAATATAAGTTGGAAACATACAATGAGATATATTTTATTTTTATTTGAATTGAATAAAAAAAGTGTTGAAAGGTTAAGCAACTTTGCCTAGGATGCACACTAAAAAATAGCAGAACTTGAATTAAAACTGCAGCAATTCCATAATCATTGCCCTGAACTACCATGTTATACTGCATACAAAGTCACTGGTACAAGAACAATACCAGTATTGTTGAGTTCTATAACTTCAACAATTATACTGGTCATAAGAACATAGAAAGTGATTGCTAAATATTTGTATTTTGCTGCCCAGTGACTCCGAGGACCTGGCAACATCCACGCACTGAGTGGTGTGTGCAGAAGGCCTGCACAGCTATCTCTACCTAGCAGCACAGGCTTGGCACCTCGCTTGGAACCTGGTAGGGTCCCTCCCAGCATCCCCAAATATCCGGGGACTTCTGTGAAGTGGTTCTTGTCTTGACTGGGATCTGCCCAGCTGCTCTGAAGACCTGGGCAATGTCTGCATGCTGAGTGGCACATGCTGAAGGCCTGCACAGCAATCGCTACCTGGTGGCACAGGTTTGGCACCTCTCTTGGAACCTGGTAGCGCCCTTCCGAACATCTCCAAACATCCAGGGACCTTTGCAAAGTGGCTCTGGTTCTGCTTGAAACCCGCCCAGCAACTCTAAGGACCCAGGCAATGTCCGTGTGCTGAGTGGCACATGCCAAAGTACTTCACAGCAATCTCTAACCAGCAGCATAGTCTCAGCACCTTGCTTGGAAACTGGCAAGGCCCTGCCCAGCATCCCCAAACATCTGAGGACCTCTAGTGTCCTCATGGGGTGTGCTGTAAGTCCGCCCAGAGTTTTCCCCACATTTGCAGAGCCTGTAAATACTACTAGGGACCTGGTAATACTTGGCTAATGACCCACACTCAACAGGGAAATGCCCTACAGTACAGACAGCCATCCTCAACCCAGGAAACAACTGAGACTTTACATTCGGCTGCCCTGGGGGAATATAGGAAAATGACAAAATGAAAGAGCAAAATACAATCCAAATCTTCCAGCCCATCCCAAACAAGTCTAGGAGATATGGACATAGATGAAACTGTAAGCCATACACCTGAAACTTCTGCATTTATAGCAACTGATGTAAAGAAACAACTCCATGAAGCTGTAAAGAAACTCAGATCAGAAAAAATCTCCCAGGTAAAAAAAAATGATAAGTGTATTGAAAGAAATGCTGAAAACATCTAAAGAAGACAGAATTAAAAAACAGAGAAGCACTGTAAAAAGATGGGAATCTTGAATGGACAATATAAGAAACAATTAGAATGTATGAAACAAGTTCAAAGAGTTATCCCGGAAGTCAAAAATTCCATCAAAAGGTGGAAAAACCACCTCAATGACTGTGAAGATAGACTTTCAGACCTTGAAGACAAGATTGCAGTTAGTGAACAGGAAAGGAAAGATCTTTTAAAAATAACAAGGAATCAGGAAATAACAATTCAACAGTTGCAAGATGATGCAAAGAAAAAATATAATATTCATAAGTACAAATGAAAAAGAAAGTGACAATACAAAGGATATAAAAAGAATATTTACAAAAGTAATAGCCGAAAATTTCCCAAACTGGGGAATAGAGAATGACATACAGATAAAGGAAGCATATGGAAGTCCATTAAGCCATAAACAAAATAAATCAACACCCAGACATATAACAATCAACATTCCAGAAATCCAACATAAGGGTAGAATATTAAAAACTGTTAAAAAAAGAGAAACAAACCACCTATAAAAGAAAGCCCATCCAAATCACAGCAGACTTCTCAATACAAACAATGAAGTCAAGAAGAGCATGGCATGAAGTATTTCAAATCCTAAAGGAAAACGACTTCCAACCCAGACTGATGTACCCTGCAAAATGATCCTTCAAAATCGACAGAGAAATAAGGTACTTCCATTACAATGAACAGCTGAAGAACTTCGTGACCACAAAATCAAGCCTGCAAAGAATACTGAAAGATAGTCTAGATAGACATAAAAATAACAATGACTCCAAGAACACCAACAGAAAAAAAAAAAACTACCAAGCAGGGCAAACAAATAACAGAGGGAAAAGTTAAAGAATCAATACATATTGGTTATAACCATTAATGTAAGTGGCCTCAAATCACCAATTAAAAGAAACAGACAGGCAGAATGGATCAAGAAACATTGTTCAACCATATGCTGGATACAAGAAATCCATCTAACCCAAAAGGAAATTTATAGACTGAAAATCAAAGGATGGAAAACAATACTTCATGTGACAGGAAACTCCCCCAAAAAAGCAGGGGTAGCTATTCTGTTTTCAGGCAATGTGAAATTCAAACCAAGAATCATAAAAAGAGATAAAGACAGTCACTACATATTGGTGAGGGGAAAATTTCAAGAGGGAGAGATAACAATCTTAAATATATATCCTCCAAATATGGGAGCACCCAGCTATATAAAACAAATATTAATACAAATGAGAAATCAAATAAGTAATGACCCAATTATAACAGGAGACATTAACACCCCATTGACACAGAGACAGACCAACTAGACTGAAAATCAGCAAACAAATAACAGAACTGAGTCAAAATTGTGAACAAATGGACTTAGTAGATGTGTACAGAGGTTCCAACCAACAACATCAGAATATATATTCTTCTCAGCTTCACATGGGACATGCTCTAAAATAGACCGTATACTAGCCAATAGAACATGTTTAACTAAATGCAAAAGAGTTGAAATTATCCCATGCATATTATCTGATTATAGTGCCATAAAACTGTAAATTAATGACAAAGGAAACTGCAAAATCTCCATAAAAACATGGAAATTGAATAATGCACTCCTGAACAGTCAATGAGTCACAGAGGACATTAAAGAAGAAATTAAACAATATATACAAGCAAATGAAAATACAAATACAACTTAATAGAACCTGTGGAATGCAATGAAAGCAGTCCTCACAGGGAGGTTTATTGCAGTGAATTCCCACATTAGGAAAACAGAGTGAACACAAATAACCTGTTGCTACACTTCAAACATCTAGAAAAAGAAGAGCAAGTTAAGCCCAAAGAAGGAAGGAAATGATAAAGATCAGAGCAGAAATTAACACAATTGACACTAAGAAAACAATACAAAGAATTAATGAACCGAGGAGTTTGTTCTTTGAAAGAATAAATAAAATTGATAAGCCCCTAGCCAACTTTATCAAAAAAGGGAAAGAAAAAACTCAAATTCAAGCATTAAGGATTAAAAAAGATGAAATCCCTACAGACCTTGGGGAAATACAGAAGATCCTCAATACCAACTTTGAAAACCATTACTCTCATAGGTTCCATAACACAGAAGAAATGGGCAGATTTCTAGAAACATATGACTTACTAAAGCTGAATTGAGACTATGTGAAACTGTTGAATAACTCAATTTCAGTTAATGAAATTGAAAATGTAACTAGAACCTTACTGACAAAGAAAAGCCCAGGTCCCGATGGGCTCACAGCTGAATTCTACAAAAATTCAAAGAAGACTAAATTCCAACACTCCTCAAACTCTTCAAGGAAATTGTAAGGAAAGTAATTCTCCCTAACTCATTCCTGGAAGCAAGTGCTACCCTAATACCAAAACCAGAGAAAGACCCAACCAAATAAAGAGAACTACAGGTCAGTCTCCCTAATGAACATACATGCAAGTCCTCAGTAGAATACTGGCAAACAGAATGCAGCAAGTCATCAAGAAAATAATACACCACGAGCAAGTGGGATTCATCCCAGAATTGCAAGGATGGTTCCACATACAGAAATCAATAAACATAATGCACCATATCAATAACGTCAAAGACAAGAATCATGTGATCATTTTAATAGAGGCAGAAAAAGCTTTCGAGAAAGTCCAAAACTCATTCATGATAAGAATCCTACAGAAAATCAGAATAGATGGTCTTTACCTCAATCTGATAAAAGCCATCTAAGACAAACCAACAACCAGCATCATATTAAATGGTAAAACAATGAAAGTTTTCCCTCCAAATTTAGGAACAAGACAAGGATGTCCACTATCACCACTCCTATTCAATATAATACTGGAAAAATTAGACAGAACAATTAGACAAGAGAGAGAAAGAAAAGGAATAAGGATATGAAAGGAAGAAGTTAAATTATCATTATTTGAAGATGATACGATACTCCACACAGAAGACTCCCAAAACTCCATTGAAAGATTTCAAGATATAATAACCAAATTCAGTAATGTAGCTGGATACAAAGTCAACACTCAAAAATCAATAGCATTCCTATACACAAACACCAAACTCAGTGTGAGAGAAGAGAAACCACACCCTTCACAATAGCATCCAAAATAATGAAATACTTAGGAATCAGTCTAACAAAAGAAAAAGATCAATTCAGTGAAAATTACAGTACTCTGAAAAAAGAAATCGAAGAGGATCTCAGAAAATGGAAAGTCATCCCGTATTCATGGATAGGAAGTACAAGCATTGTGAAAGTGACCATTCTCCCAAAATTGTTATACAGATTCAATGCAATCTCAATCAAAATACTGTTAGCATACCTCACAGATCTAAAGAGATCATACCTAAAATTCATCTGGAACCAGAAGAGACCTAGGATAGCAAAAGCAATTCCTGGCAACAAAGGCAAGGCAGGAGGCAACACAATCTCTGACTTGAACTGATACTACAAAGCTACTGTAATAAAGTCAGCATGGTACTTGAATAAAAGCAGACCTGAAGATGAATGGAATAGATTAGAATATACAACAACAAATACAAACACAGTCACCGTATCTTTGACAAAGGGGCCAAAAATATTCAGTGGAAGAAAGATAGCCTTTTTAATAAGTGATGCTGGAAAACTGGCTTTCCATATGCCAAAAACTAAGACTAGATTCATGCCTATCACCATGCACTAAACTAAAGTCAAAATGGATCAAAGATCTAAATATTAAAACAGAAACACTAAATCTGCTGGAAGATAAAATAGGTAAAAATCTTGAAGACATGGGGGTAGGCAGAGAATTCATGAACAAAAATCAGACTGTGCAGGAAGTACTGCCCAGAATCAACAACTGGGATCTCATTGTTTTAAAAAGTTTTTGCACGTCAAAGAAAATCTCCAACAAAGTGAAAAGAAAACCCACGAACTGGTAAAAAATCCCAATCAACTGTCCCTCAGACAAAGGACTTATATCTGGAACATATAAAGAATTTTTAAAAATCAGACCTCAAAATTCAAACACTGAATCAAAAAATGGGAATCTGAGATGAATACTCATCAGATGAAGAAATATAAATGCAAATAACTACATGAAAAAATGTTCAACATCATTGATCATTAGAGAAGTGGAAATTAATACAATACTGAAATTTCATCTCACTCCAGAAAGAATGGCCAGGATCAAGAAAACCACCAATAATAAATGCTGAGAGGCTGTGGGAAAAAAGGAACCCTTCTGCACTGTGGGAGTGCAGACTGGTACAACCACTGTGGAAATCAGTCTGGATGTTCCTCAAAAAGCTAGCATTGGAAGTTCCATTTGATCCAGCTATTTTAATTCTGGTCATATTCCCAGAAGAATTGAAAACATTATAGCACAGTGATATATGTTTATAGCAACACAATTTGTAATAGCTAAATCTTGAAAACAGCACAGATGCCCATCAACTGAGGAATGGATTAAAAAGATGTGGTATTTTTATACAATGGAGTAGTACTCAGCTATAAAGAAGGATCACATTGAGGCTTTTATAGGTAAATGATTACTACTTGAGTCCGTACTTATAAGTGAAATATATCAAACTCAATGTATAAATAATGTATTATCTCCCTAGTGTAAGAAACTGAAAGAGTAAACAAGATATAATATCTTCAATAAATATTGTGAAAGGGTAAAAAACTCCTAAAGTGGAAAAACAAGTCAGGGAAAAGGAAAAAAGAAGAAAGGGAAAGAGAAAAGATATAAATTTGTATATATACACATAGGATAACTGGGATGATTGTACTACTGAATCTATTAGTTATTGGAACAAAACAGTTAACATAGGATTAGATCAATTTTGCAGGTCTATATCTGATAATCTGAGTAACTGTTTTTAAGACAACTATGAAAAATAACAGCCTTCATTATTTTCCTATCACCTTATTGGGGAAGCCTATATTGCTATTGTTATTTATTTGTCTCTTTTGTTTCTTGTTTTTCTTGTACTTTGTTTTTTTTTTTTCCCTGTAATCCAGAAAGGACAGATATACATGTATAGACTTATAAGTGCCTAACACTTCTCCAGAGAATTTACAAGAATTGATTTGATTGTGTGTGATGATATGAACAGCTACTTGGAAGAAGAGACATTATGATAGACAATGCTGATTTCCTATCACCTTGTTCTGAAGTCCAAGGATGCTTTAATTCTTTGTTTTGATTGGTTTGAGTCTTTTTTCTATTATTTGATTTCAACATGTGTGAAGACATGGACAGCTATTTTGAAGAAAACAAGAGACATTATGGTAGCTATTGTTGATTTCCTATTGTCTGGTTTCAAAGGTTCATAATGCTTTCACTCTTTTGTTTTGATTGGTTTTATACTATCATGTTTTGCTTGAATTTATTGTGTGTGAAAGTATGGACAACTATTTTGACGAGAGAGCTGGAGACACTGTGATGATAACTGTTGATTTCCTGTTGTTTTGTTTTGGAGTACTGTGTTTCTTGCTTTATTTTGTACTGATCTGATTTGTTCTGATTTGTTTTATTTTTTAACTATCTTTATAAAAAAGTAAAAAAATAAAATAAATATTTGGGTTTTGAAATTTATTTATTTATTTATTTTTTGCCTAATGTATTTTATTTTCTTTATTTTAAAGAGAAAAAACAAAAATCAAGAAGCAAGCAAACTAAAAAAGCTACAAAAGAAAATGACAATGACACAACAACAACAGTAAAAACAATGGCAATATAGGATTTCAAAACAAGATGATAAACTGAAAAAGCACTAAGCTGCAAATTGCATAATAGATATTGTATTAATAAAAGGGAAAGAAAGTGTTCAAAAGGAAAGAACAACTGGGGTAGGGGAAAGGATAAAAGGAAGACAGGAAAAGATTTTACATATGTAGGTATACATATATAGATGTATGTATGTATTTGTATACAAGATAGATAACTATGCTACTAATTTCTGTTAATTCATCAAAAAGAATGGTTTGTGCTTTCATTGTTTGATCTTTTTTATGCCTAGATCTTATAACCTGAACAACTATTTCTAAGACAACAATATGCAATATATTAACTAGTGTTAATTTCCCACTATTTTTTTGAAATTCTGTATCATTTCTATGCTTATTTCTGTTTTGTTTATTAAAATTAAATTTTAAAAAAACAAAGATGATAGGAATTTAACAATGGATGTATATCGCATATTGTTAACCTTACAGTAGTTGTGCAGGCTACCAGATACAGGCATGTAAGATTGATAGAATAACGAAATTTTCCTTTCAGCAATTTCTTTACCCTTTACTATATCTACCAAAACTTTTGGATCTTATTTACTCTTTCAATTTCTTACACTAGCAAGACAATATGATGTTTACACATGCAAGTCTGATTTATCTCACTTAAGAGTTTGGTTTCTAGTTGCAGCCAATTGCCTGTAAAAAGACTAGAGTTTACCATTTTTATGGCTCAGTAGTATTCCATTATATAAAAATACCACATCTTTTTTATCCATTCTTGAATTGATGGACATTTAGGTTGTCTTCAAGATTTAACCATTACAAATTGTGCTCCTATAAACATAGGTGCACATATTACTGTGGTATGATGATTTCAGTTCTTCTGAGAAAATACACAGAAGGGGAATAGTTCAATAGAATGAAACCTCTAATCCTAGCTTTTGAAGAAACTACATACTGATTTCCACAATGGTTGTACCAGTCTACACTCGCACCAACAGTGTAGAAGAGTTCCTTTTTACTGACAGCCCCGCCAGTATTTGTTATTGGTTAATTTCTTGATGTTAGACATTCTTTCTGGATTGAGATGATATCTCAGTGTAGTTTTAATTTGCATTTCACAAATGAACAATTATGTTGAACATTTTTACATATATTTATTTGACACTTCTGTTTCCTCATCTGAGCCTTGTGTATTCATCTCAGATGCCCATTTTTTGATTGGGTCTTTATATTTGGGGGTCCTGATACTTTTTTAAATTGTTTATATGTTCTAGATAAAAGTATTTTGTCTGAGTGAAGGTTGGCAAAAGTCTTTTCACAATCTGTGGCTTTTGTTTTTGCTCTGTTGGTGATTTCTTTTGATGTGCAAAGACTTTTTGATAAGATGAGATCCCAGTTCTTGATTCTTTGAAGTACCTCCCATGCAGTTTGGTTTTTGTTCATGAACTCTTGACCTACCCCTATGTCCTCAAGACTTCTATCTACTTTATCTTCCAGTAGGTTTACTGTTTCTGTCTTAATATTTAGATCCTTGATCCATGTTGACTTTAGTTTAGTGCATGGTGATAGGCATGTGTCTAGTTTAAATCCTTGTCATGTAGAAAGCCAGTTTTTCCAACATCATTTATTAAAGAGGTTATCTTCCTTCCAGTGAACATGTTTGGCCCCCTTGTCAAAGATAAGGTGGTTGAGTGGGTTTGTAGTTGTGTCTTTATCTTCTGTTCTGTTTCATTGATCCTCAGGTTTATGTTTTTGCCAGTATCATGCTGATTTTCTTTTAGCAGCTTTGTAGTATAATTTCAAGTCTTGGCTTGTGATGCCTCCTGCCTTGCCTTTGTTACTTAGGACTGCTTATGCTATTCTAGGTCTTGTATGTTTCCGTGTGAGTTTTAGGAAGGTTTTCTGTAGATCTGTGAGGTATACTAAGGGTATATTGATTGGGATTGCATTAAAACTATATTACAGTTTTAGAAGTATGGCCATTTTCACTATGTTGGTTCTTCCTATCCAAGAGCAAGGGATACCTTTCTATTTTCTGATACCCTCTTCAGTTTCCTTTTTCAGAGTACTGGAAGTTTCATTGTATAGATTTTTTACTTTCTTATTTAGATTGATTCTTAAGTCTTTCTTTTTTTTTTTTTTGGACCCTATCATAAAGGATGTGATTTTCCTAATTTCTCTCTCAGTGGGCTTGTTGTTTGTGTACAGTAATGCTAGTGATTTTTGAATGTCGACTTTGTATCCAGCTATGCTACTGAATTTGTTTATTAATTCTAGAAGTCTTTTGGTGTTTTTTGAGTCTGCTACGTAGAGTATCATGTCATTTGCAAATAGTGATAGTTTAATGTCTTTCTTTCCTATTCATATTCTTTTTGTTTCTCTTCCTTGTCTAATTGCTCTGGCAAATGTTTTCAGAATTATTTTGAATAGTAGTGGTGTTAATGGACAACCTTGTCCTGTTCCTGAATTGAGAGTGCTAGCTTTCAGTATTTGACCATTTACTATGATGTTCATTTTTCATAGATGACTTATATCAGATTGAGATAAAGACCATTTATTACAATTTTCTTTAGGGCTTTTACCATGAGTGCATGTTGGACTTCTGAAAGCCTTTTCTGCATCTATTGAGATGATCATGTGATGTTTGTCTATTGCTCTGTTAATATGGTGCATTTCCTTATTGATTTGCATAAGTTGAATCATCTCTGCATTCCTAGAATGAATCCCACTTGGTCATGGTGTATAATCTTGATGATTTGATGCATTCCATTTGATAAGTACATTATTGGGGATTTTTGTATCTATGTTCATTAGAGAGATTGGCCTGTAATTTTCTTTTTTCTTAGGTCATTCTCTGGTTTTGGTATTAGGGTAATATATGCCTCCCAGAATGAATTAAGGAGAATTGCTTCCCTTTCAATTTCATTAAAGAGTTTTAGTATTAGGTCATCTGTAAATTTCCTGTTGAATTCAGCTGTGAATCCATCAGGACCTTGACTGTTTTTTGTTATTAAGATTTAATTATGTTTTCAACTTCATTGATTGATATTGGGTTACTCAGAAGTTTTATATCTCCTTGATCCATCTCTGGTAATTCATATTTCTAGAAATATATCAATTTCTTCTTTGTTTTACATCCTAGATGAGTAAAGTTTTTCAAAATAGACATTGATAATCTATATTTCCACAGTATCTGTAGTGATTTCAGCCTTTCCATTCCTTATTGCATACATTTGAGCCATGTAATTCCTTTTTTGATAAGGTTGGCTAGAGTTTTATCAATTTTATTTATTCCTTCAAAGAACCAACTTTTTGATTCATTAATTCTTTTATTGTTTTTTAGCCCCCATTGTGTTAATTTCTGTTCTGACCTTTATGATTACCTCTCTTCTTTGGGCTTTGGATTTGACTTGTTCTTCTTTTTCTAGAAGTTTGAGGTGCAGCATTAGGTTGTTTATTTGTGTTCGTTCTGTTATCCTGATATGAGAATTGACTGCTATATATTTCCCTCTGAGAATTGCTTTCATTTTGTCCCACAGGTTCTACTAAGTTGTATTTGCATTTTTGTTTGATTGTATATGTGTTTAATTTCTTCTTTAATTTCCTCTGGTTGTGAAGAAGGGCGCTATTTATTTAATTTTCATGTGTTTATGGATTTTTTGTGGTTTCTTTTATCATTGATTTCCAATTTCAGTGCACAATGGTGAGATAATACACATGGAACAATTTCAATTTTTTTACATTTTCTTAAGCATGTTTTATGTGCAATATAGGGTCTATTTTGTAGAATGTCCCATGCGCAGTTTAGTAGAATGTGTATTTTGATGTCGTGGGGTGGAACACTCTGTACATGTCTCCCAAGTCCATTTGTTCACCGGTTTGATTCAGTTCTGTTATTTCTTTGCTTATTTTTTGTGTAGTTGATCTGTCATTTTCTGTCAATTGGGTGTTAAGGTCCCCTGTTATAATTGTATTATTGCTATTTAATTTTCCATGTCTATTAATATTGGCCTTGCATAGTTGGGTGCTCCCAAATTTGGTGTATATATATTTATGATCATTATCTCTTCTCTCGAAGTTTTCCCCCAACAAGTATGTAGTGACATTTTTTAACTCTTTTGATCATTTTTGGTTTGAAGTTCACATTGTCTGCAAACAGAATAGCTACCACTGCTTTTTCCTGGATTCCTGTCCCATGAGGTACTGTTTTCCATTCTTTGAGTTTCAGTCTATGAATTCCTTTTAGAATTAAATGTGCTTCTTGTATGCAGAATATTGTTGGCTTTTTTGTTGTTGTTGATCCACTCTGTCAGTCTGTTTCATTTAATTGGTGAATTGAGCTCATTTACTTTATTGGTTATAATTTATATGTATTGTCTCCTTTTGGTTGGCCCCTATCAGTTACATTGTTTCTCTTTGCATCATCTTGCAGCAGTTTAATTGCTATTTCCTGATTCCTTGTTATTTTTAAGAGATCTTTCCTTTCATGATCACTAGCTGCAATCCTGTCTTCAAAGGTTGACTGTCTGTCAATTTCATTTATGTGGAATTTTTGATTTCCTCAATATCTCCTTGGATCTGTTTCATGTATTCTAATTGTTTCCTCTATTGTTCATTCAAGGCTTCCATCATTTTCCTATGCTCCTCTATTTTTTGAATCTATGTCTTCTTTGGATATACTCACCAATTCTTTCATTATGTTTATCATTTTTGTTTTTACCTGAAATATTATTTTTGATCTGATTTCCTAGCAGCTTCCTGGATTTGTTTCTTTTCTTCCATTGCTATCATTTCAGAAATTTCAGGTGTATGACTTCTAATTTCACTCATATCTATGTCTCCTGTATTACATCTGAATGGGATGGAAGTTTGAGATTGCATTTTATTCTTTCATTTTGGCAATTTTCTGTGTTCCTCCAGTTCAGTGGGATTCTATGTCCTAGTTGCTTCTGTTTCTGGCAGCACATCCAGCATCGGGCCTCACTGAGGGTTGCCAATGGCTGAGGTTCTCTGGGTGTGGACTACTGGTTCCTGTGGGCTTCTGAGATGGTTCTCAGGTGTGAAAGGGTCACTTGAGGCAGACTTCCAGTCCCTGCAGGCATCAACGTGGGTTCCCTGGTGACTGTAGTTTGTTGGGCTGAACGTTGCCGGTCCCCATGGGCCTCACTGGGGTTTTCAGATGACTGTAGGTTTCTAGGCACAGATTCCTGGTCCCCACAGACCTCAGAGATGGTTCTTGCGTGTGGGCAGTCACTGGGTGCAGACTTTTAATCCTCACAGTCCCCACTGAATGTTCCTGCATGCCTATGGGTCACTGTACTTGGACTCCAGGTCCCTGCAGGCTTCAAGAGTTTCCAAGTGTGGGCAAGTCACTGAGCAAAGACTTCCAAATCTCATGGGCCTCAGCAAGTGTTCTGGATGACTGTGGGTCTCTGGGTGCAGACTCAAGGTCCCTGCAGGCTTAGATAGGGTTCTTGGATAACTGTGGGTCACTTGGTGCAGCTTTCCAGTCCCCAGGAACCTCACTTATGGTTCCTGTGTGTAGGTGGGATCACTGCAGGCCCCACTGTGGGTTACTGGAAGACTGAATCACTGGGCACAGACTCTCCATTCTCACAGGCCTCAGCAACTGTTCCTGCATGTGGGTGGATCTCTGTATGCAGGTTCCCAGTTCTCAGGGAACTCATCTATGGTTTCTGTGTGCGGGTAGGTCACTGAGTGCAGCTTCCCAGTACCTGCAGGCCTCACTGTGAGCTCTCAGATTGTTTTTTATTTTTAAATTTATTTTCATTAGTACAATTTGCAGTATACATGTTTACATTCTTTTTCTGGAGTTGGTACAATAACATAACAAATCTTAGTTCCTTTTTTCATTCATTTTTTCTTCTATCTCCCAACTTCAACTTTTGATCCTCTTTTTGTTTCAGAAAGATCTGTGTACCTACTTCCTATTACCTATCTTTTATTTTGTTTTTATTTATAATTTGTATCTCTCATATAGAAGAAATTATGTGATATTTAAACTCACCTGTCTCATTTATTATTCTTAATATTATATTCTCAAGTTGCATCCATTTTCTTACAAATGACTCAAATTTTTCTTTCTTTATGACAGAACAGTACTCTGTTATTTGTAAGTACCACACTTTCTTTATTCATTTATCTGTTGATGGATATATAGAGTGCTTACAAGGTTTATCTATTATGAACTGTGCTGCCATAAACATGGATATGAGTGTATTTAACTCTTTCAAGAAGATGCCTGGAAGGAGAATAGCTGAATCAAATGGGATTTTAAGTTTTAGTTTTTTTGAGGAATGACCATCCTGATTCCCATAGTGATTGTAACAGCTTAAGTTCCCACCAATAATGCAGAAATGTTATTTTTTCCCTGCAGCCTTGCCAGTATTTGTTATTTGATTTTTTGATGATAGCTCTTCTTTCTGGGGTAAGAGAGAATATTTTTTGCTAACTTCGTAGGTCGTTTTACTCATTTTTTGTTATTTTATTAGTAAATGTTTGTAGTACGTGTTTACATTCATATTGGGGAGTAGGTATATGTACATAATTCAGCTTGTTTCTTGTTTTCAACCCCTTCACCTTCCCACTCACCTCAGTCCCTCCACCTCTGATATGCCATGTACAGAAAATTAATAATCTCAATGAATATAAATGTTATAGGTCATAAACATGAGCTAAGATTAGTAATAGAAAAAATGAAAATGGATAAGTTTGCATCTTGAAAGAATAAATATGTGAACAAATCTCTTGGATTTGTTCTTTCCACTACTTTTACTGCTCCCAATTTAGTCACTCACCACTTTTTCACCTGAACTATTTTCAGAGCCTCTAAATGGTTTTCTTGACTTGTTTGGTGAACCTAGGAAGAGATACTCCCTTGAAAGTTCTATAAGACTTCTCTACTTTAAATCCTTTTGATGTCTTATGGATATGTTGCCCGTGCAGATATGTTACAAAGGAGACTAAGATATTTTTGACATTCAGAATTTCACTCTCTAAGGTAGGAGACAGACTCATATATCAGTACTACTGAGAAAACATACTGTATGTTATCAGTGTGGAAAGCAAAAAATATCTTATTGGAATATTGGAAAAACAAAGGTGACTTTAGAATTTGAGATTTAATTTGGACTTTGTAATAATTGTAAAATTAACTTCCTAACATATATCTGATTAGATATAGATGGTCATGCTACCTCCTCACTTAAAAACTTTCAATGATAATTCATCATGTCCAAGATCAAATCTAAACTTAGAATTTAAATCTTTAAGACCTGGTGCTAATAAATCTCTCCAAGTTTATCTTATAATTTCCTCTTTATATTTATATTTTCCCAACTCTGCCATTGTGTGTAAGTATGTGTATAAAGAATTTCACTTTTTCCTTTTCTCTTGTCTACTCAATAGACTGTTAAATGTTTGTCATAATCTATTTTATATAATCCCTTCTCTCCAAAGACTTCTTAACTGACAGATAAAGTGAAATTCCTCTGGTTTTTGTTCTAATAGCATCATATAACATTAATAGTGTATAAGCATTACTGAGATTATTTCATTACTGTCTATTTCTCCCACTAAAATGTAACCTGTATGATGGTCAATCTGTATGCACCTTTTCTCACTACTGTGCATCTCTATCATCCAGTACACTAGCATATAGTAGATGTCATACAAATAAATGTTGAATAAATGATTGTCCTTTGTGTCACACCTTTAATTTATTACAAACCTCCCTGAGTGTACACATCATTGTACGTCTGTTTTCTTTACTACCTTGAAACAAGAAGCCTTTGATGAATCTACATGCATGATGAAGATGGAAGCATTAAATAATTTTCACATATTTACTCATTTTTATCCATAAATGTGGAAAACTAGGCTCAAAATATTGAAAGACTTGTCCAAAGTGACACAGATAGTAAATATTCTAAATTAGATTTCAACTAAACTTTCATAATATAAGAAATTATTTATAGATAGGTATATATATATTAATAGAATCTTTGAAAATTATGTTAATCACTACTTATCTATGTCCTTTATTTAATCAGTAGGTAGCAGTACAATGTAGCATATGACAGAATTGGATTTAAATCATGGTTTGTACCACATGCTATCTGTGTGACCTTGGTCATGTTACTTAAGGTCTCTTCAATTTTAAAATTTATTTTATTAAAATTATCTTGTGGGATAGCTTTGAGTATTAAAACAAAAATTGATTAGAATTCTTAGTGTATTTTAGGGAGAAGAGAATAGATGATAGAGGGAGCCATATTAATAGTTAATTGCTAGAAATATATATGCATTCCATCACTGATTTTTGTTGGTCACACTGGGACAAAATTCAAGTAGTCATATGACATGGGCTTTTATAGATATGTAGACATCCTCAATTCAACATCTAAATTCAATGAATATACAACTTGATCCACAGTTACATTATTAGGGTTTACTTGCTTTCATACTTCCCCAATTTGCTAAGTAATGATGAAAAAATAAATACATTGTACTTTTCATTGTTTTAAAGCACTGCTCAGATAAAAAGATTATTATTGCCTTTTTTCTGCTTATAGTTTCAAATAACTGATGTGGGAGTGAAGGACATGTATAAAAGTGGAGGAAAAAGCACCTGTAATTAATCCAACCCTATTTGTAACTGCTTGTTAGTATGCTGTGTATTATTTAATTTCTTGCTGTTTCAAATGCTAATTTTAAAATCATTCTTTTCTTTATTACACGTTTTGATACAATACTACACTAATAAATAGAAGGGAGAGTAGGAGCTGTTATCTTTTCTTCTTTTCCAGAGTTTGCTTTCAGAAAAAAAAAGTTATATTTGTCTTCAAACAATGTCAGTCTTGTTAGGAATCAGTATATCATCATTTTATTACTTAGCATTAGCTAAAATTAAAGTTCAGACCACATAAAACAAGACATTCCGGTTGAAAATGTAGTTTCTGAACAAAAGTTCCATTTCTATGAATATTTAATATAACTTTTTTCCAACTTTCAAGCAAAACTGGCACTTTGCTTAAAATATGCAATTATTGTAAGTGAGGTCAAAGAGGTCATCTTTCTATTTAATTGTTCCAATTCTCCATTTCACTTTGTGCAAAGCAATCAAGTAAAAATTTCACTGAAAATTTAAGTTAAAATAGTAAAAAATGAGTGATTATTTTTATACACAAACAAGTAACTAATTGCTTAAAATTATCAGTTGTTTGGTCACCTGATCTTGGATGTTTAGATATAGCTATAATGAAATTGAAAGAAAGAAAAATAAATGGCAGACTTTACCACAGAGCTCAGTCTCACATAGACAGAGTTAGTGACGTATTAAAATTTTTCAATTTTCTCTAATTATTCATTTTATATTGTGGACTAAGTTTATGTCATGAACATGTATCTCAATACAGAATAAAGCATTACTTGAGAACAGGTTAGCAGGCTTCTTTTTTTCAACCTATTTTCATTAACATCTTTTGACAGGGAGAAATTTTCTAGAGAAAGAAAATTAAGTAAGAACTAGAATAACCTGATAAACCAGAAAATTTGATGGCTAGTTAGGAACATTTTCACAAATGTCACTTTATTTTGCTAAAACACAATCTAGGAAATCAGAATGAATAAATGACAAATAAGGAACAAAGAAAACAGGTTGATATTAAATATTTACAAAATAAAACAGGTCTGGGAAATCTTAAAGTGTATTAAACTGATTTTTAAAGCCTTCCCCAAGGCCAAATACAATCAAATTATAATGAGAGAAAAAAATGGATAGTTAAGAATCCAATTTTCTCTTTGAACCAGGAAAAAACTTTATTTCACTGACATATTTCTTTAAGATCATTTCAAAAATCTACTAATGTACCCACTTTCCATAACAGAAGTTGGCTTAGGCTTTTTAGTCAGTTCACTTAGGTTTTTTTCCCACAAGGGCAATTTTTTAAGACTTTGAAAGACATCACTTTGCCTAGTTTAACCTTGAACCCTTTCTGAATACTTCACATCTCAGTTGGATCATAGACGCTGAAAAACAAATGCATTATTTCCTATGGAAGCCATAATTAAAACCTAACAGAATATATCAAAAATCTATCTTGGCTATTTCATGTGGTTAGCATATGTATATGTAAGATAATGTTCACCATTTGTTAACAGGACATTTTATTACTGGAATTCCTTTAACTTCTACAGTCCCAACACTATGATTTACTACATTTATACTTAACAAATTAAGTACCATGCTGTACTCATTTCTACATTGTTATTCTTCCTTAAGTGAGTCTGCCTTTAATAAACTTTTTTTAATTCACATATGCTCATCAAAGTTGTTTGGAATCTCAATTTCATTCCACCTCACCAACTCACAACACTGACAAAAGTAAAATTCATTTAGTTCATATGAACTTCCTAGAGAAAACCTCAAACATGTACATCTATTTTGAGTGTCAGCCCAGTCAGGATACTAAGAAAGTAATTCTTTCTCCTTCTGTCCCATAGCCAGAACGTAAGCATATCCTGGAAGGGTATGTATTCCTCCTCCTCCCTTGATCCCTCACTACTTCCCACCTATCTTGTCATGAGCTCTTTTTCCTCTGCTATGCCACTCATCCTTGGAACCAACCAACTATGGAACAATACAGGCTTAAATTGGAGTGAACCCTACAGCAAAATAGTCTACATTTTATCTTTCTACAATCTATTGTGCTCCAAATTGGCTACTCTGTACAAGTGTTTTCCCCCAGTTGCACAGTCAGAAAAAAAAATATATAAGGCTTGTAGTGAAACAGATGTGGAGCTAGGAAACAGGATAGTTCAATATATGAGGAAGGGAAGAGGCTAGGAAGTAGGGAAGAATATTCCAAAATATGAGAACTCACCCTAACACCTACTTTCTGGGCATGCAAAGAGAGCTTTTGCACACTGATGCATTTTTAAAACACAACAATAATCAGCAATTTTTAGGTGAACTCTTTCTCTTGGACAATAGAAGAAAAAAAAACAGAAAAATCAATGAATGAGATTCTACCTCCTAATAAACCTAGGCTTTACATGTCTCTCAGACACAGAAAAGGTAAATAGCCTGAGTTATTACTTTTTCCTCTACTGTCTCCTGAGATATTTACTTAGATTTTTCATTTGAATTCCTAACATTTCCATCTTAGAACTTTCTTGATCCCTGAGCAATAGTTGGCATAAATATATCCCTCCCTCTCAGCCCAGACCTTCAGGACCATCTGCCAATTGGCCATGTCATTCCTGTCAATAATTAGATTAACTCTAATTATGCACATGTCAATGCTACAAATATCACCGTGAGTAATCACCTTGGATGGTGACCCAATTGACAACATTTAAAATGTCATTAGCATTCAACATAGATTAAGTGACACTAAAATAGGGTTTATTATTGTACCAATGTAAGTGTGTAGCAAAAAGCTTGATTACAACAATGTATTAGGAGTTTATAAGATTAAAAATTTACCAACTGAACAAATAATTGGCACTTTGGATTACATACTAAGGACATGGGAAAGTTAACTTGCAAGTTAAAGCCCTTGGACACACCTTATGCGACAGAGAACAGCTAGAGTCTCTCTAATTTATATTTCATTCATTTATAATTTATACTCCATCTCACTCCAAAAAAGATTGAATTGGAAATGTGCTATCAATCATATATGATATTTTATTCAAATAATTTAAGAACCATTATGTATATTTGTACCACTGTTGGTTTTATTTAAATGTCCTCAAATAACTAAGTTGGATATGTTTTATCGTTTCTAAAGAAAATTTAGTAATGTTGAAGATCGCAAAGCATTTCAAAGTCTAATGAAAGGGTAGATCTTCATTCTAAGGACTAGAAAGGTAACAACATTTTCCTTCATCAAGATAACATGTCCCAATTTCCCTCATTTTAAACTCTCTTGAATAATACATTGCAATACAAAAAATAGAGGTCTCTTCCTTAAAAGTAAGTATCACTACTATGATGGTTATCCGTTCCCCTCCTTCTCTGAAAATATATCTTTACATTGACTCTTGAATTAGGTTTCAAGACAACTAAATTTATGATGGCTAGTTTTCCTGGGCTGCATTTTCTGTAAGTATTGCTCATTTTGTGAATAAAAATAATGAAGGTAATATTCATGTTTTAGACAATGGTGGTTAGTTTTGAAGAGCAGTAAACCATAAGAAGAAAATGGCAAAAAAAAAATCCAGGTTAGGTAATGTGCTAGATAATTTTACAATAGTTACCTCATTAAATACTCAAAATTCTACTAAGCAGATAACACAACAATTTCTAATCAAGGGCCGGGGATTTAGCTCAGCAGTGTAAGATCCTGCTAACAAGCGGGAGGTCGTGAGTTTGATCTCCAAAAAGACAAAACAAAACAAAAACATTTCTTAGTAACAAAGTAAATTAGTTTTATAAGTTGTTATCCAGTGCTTTAAAAATTACTTTTGCTTTTATACTTGCCACAAACCACTACTAGCTCTCCATCCCCATTTGTCTCTAGGTCTCTTTGTGTCTTATGTGTATACCTACACATTTATGCACAGTCCATATTGTCAGATACTCAATGATCATTCCTTGCAGTTGCTGTAACCTGTGTCCCTTGTTTTCTCTGACTTGTCAGAATCAGTCAGAGATACTAGAAGTGTTCTTGATCATCTGCATAATGACTGAACAAGCACTGCACCAGAAATTAAAATAAGGAGGCCTGGGCCACCACCCAGTTAAGGTGGAGGCTCCACCTGCACGCCCTGGGAGGCCACCCTCACTTGCTGTGCACAGGATCCAGCTCACGGGGTCCCAAGACTCAGTG